>JAVTVY010017148.1:0-60672 GCA_036873755.1 Hanleya hanleyi | reverse complement strand
CTCTTTAGATAAGTATATTTTCGATCAGAGTTGATTATAAGACAGTTAATGTGGGTTATTCATTCTCTTGGGCTCCAATAAAAAAACGTAATAATCATATATATATATTGTGTATAAATAAATAAACAAATTGCTTATGGATAGCAACTTCTAGCTTATTCAGGACGACGTTTCGATACAGGTACTAGTATCGTTCTCAAGTCAATTGTTTATTTATCTACTTCCCAACTTCTAAATGCCACTTAAGGAAACCATATATATTGTGAATTAATATCTTTACATATACAAGCAACTCAGTTTTTGGGTTTGAAAATTATATTACTCCATCTGTGAAGTATTTGATGTGGTTCAATAAATGCAAGTGTACTTCAATGTCTCCAGAAAAGCACCTATTTTTTCACTGCAATGTATCCCTCCAAACACCAATGTGACACGTTACCGCCAACTCAGAGTAATGGTCGACAGATTTAGCCAATCTAATTGTTGGCGGTATAAGAGTGCGCTTGGAAGATAGTCGACAAGGATGCTACATCAAAGGAATGATTGCCGCCACAATGCTTGGCTTGGCTTGCTACGAAGTAATTATACTAAATTGAAGGCACGTGACTACGTTTGACCAATAGAACTTTCAACACAGTCGCTTACTATGGTGTTCTATTTGTGCCAATTTGATCTCGCGCGCACGACGCGCGACGGAAAAAGTCGACGTCTCGTTTTGAAAGGCGACGTCGCCCTCTCCGTCGCGCGTTATCCAGTCAAACTATCTGTGACGATCGGAATGAAGACTTCAAAGCGGAGATGAAACATTGATAATGTTCACAATCTAGAGAGAAGAGGTTCAAATACGTGAAGATTGATCCACTGTTGAAGACATGTTTGCTTGCCATACGCAACGGCACAATTGTAAGTTTGAAAAGTCCGAAAATGGAGGTAAAAAAGGTCGTTTTGCTCAATAAGTCAGTTCACATAATGGATTCGGCAAAATCCTCTTGAGAAACAACATTGACTGGTTCTTCCAATGGCAAATTAATTTTAAGACATGGAACAACAGATGATCAATGCGGCTGAAGTTTTGAAGATATTGGTTAAGAAGCAATCAAAATTCATTGAGTTAAAACGACCTTTTTATCTTCATTTTATAGAGCGGGATAGCCCTAACCTGTTGATACCACTCCAATTGATATTTCGTGTCATTCCTCGGACAATCGTACCGTAGATTTTTTTCAGCTTAGCCTCCAATGAAGCAAATCGTACACGAATGAAAGTTTGACAGAAATAACAAAATTAGCTATCAGCGAAAATGGTGGAGCAATTGATACCGTCTGGTCGATGCATATTGAAGGTAGTGAATGAAATGCCACTGTTGCAGGTTTGATATCAGCAAACAATTGGTGTTTTTGCACACTCACTTTAAATTCACAGTTGTGGGATGTAGATATTGCATGCGGTACTTTTTCAGATAAGGCCCCGTGGGGCTTCCGGGGATTGACCTGGAATGTCGTTGTGCACAGGTCATGGTAAGAATAGGCCTCAACTCCTCAGAGAGCTTTTCGTAAGAGGCGACTAACTGAGGCACCCGTGGAGTTCCCGGGTGTGAAAAGGAATAGGATCCCACCCGTGTGATTCCCGGGTGTGAAAAGGAATAGGACCCAACGTCCTGATATGACTGAAATATAGTTGAAACTGACGTTAAATCATATTCACTTACTCACTCACTCTTTAGATAAGTATATTTTCGATCAGAGTTGATTATAAGACAGTTAATGTGGGTTATTCATTCTCTTGGGCTCCAATAAAAAAACGTAATAATCATATATATATATTGTGTATAAATAAATAAACAAATTGCTTATGGATAGCAACTTCTAGTTTATTCAGGACGACGTTTCGATACAGGTACTAGTATCGTTCTCAAGTCAATTGTTTATTTATCTACTTCCCAACTTCTAAATGCCACTTAAGGAAACCATATATATTGTGAATTAATATCTTTACATATACAAGCAACTCAGTTTTTGGGTTTGAAAATTATATTACTCCATCTGTGAAGTATTTGATGTGGTTCAATAAATGCAAGTGTACTTCAATGTCTCCAGAAAAGCACCTATTTTTTCACTGCAATGTATCCCTCCAAACACCAATGTGACACGTTACCGCCAACTCAGAGTAATGGTCGACAGATTTAGCCAATCTAATTGTTGGCGGTATAAGAGTGCGCTTGGAAGATAGTCGACCAGGATGCTACATCAAAGGAATGATTGCCGCCACAATGCTTGGCTTGGCTTGCTACGAAGTAATTATACTAAATTGAAGGCACGTGACTACGTTTGACCAATAGAACTTTCAACACAGTCGCTTATTATGGTGTTCTATTTGTGCCAATTTGATCTCGCGCGCACGACGCGCGACGGAAAAAGTCGACGTCGCGTTTTGAAAGGCGACGTCGCCCTCTCCGTCGCGCGTTATCCAGTCAAACTATCTGTGACGATCGGAATGAAGACTTCAAAGCGGAGATGAAACATTGATAATGTTCACAATCTAGAGAGAAGAGGTTCAAATACGTGAAGATTGATCCACTGTTGAAGACATGTTTGCTTGCCATACGCAACGGCACAATTGTAAGTTTGAAAAGTCCGAAAATGGAGGTAAAAAAGGTCGTTTTGCTCAATAAGTCAGTTCACATAATGGATTCGGCAAAATCCTCTTGAGAAACAACATTGACTGGTTCTTCCAATGGCAAATTAATTTTAAGACATGGAACAACAGATGATCAATGCGGCTGAAGTTTTGAAGATATTGGTTAAGAAGCAATCAAAATTCATTGAGTTAAAACGACCTTTTTATCTTCATTTTATAGAGCGGGATAGCCCTAACCTGTTGATACCACTCCAATTGATATTTCGTGTCATTCCTCGGACAACCGTACCGTAGATTTTTTTCAGCTTAGCCTCCAATGAAGCAAATCGTACACGAATGAAAGTTTGACAGAAATAACAAAATTAGCTATCAGCGAAAATGGTGGAGCAATTGATACCGTCTGGTCGATGCATATTGAAGGTAGTGAATGAAATGCCACTGTTGCAGGTTTGATATCAGCAAACAATTGGTGTTTTTGCACACTCACTTTAAATTCACAGTTGTGGGATGTAGATATTGCATGCGGTACTTTTTCAGATAAGGCCCCGTGGGGCTTCCGGGGATTGACCTGGAATGTCGTTGTGCACAGGTCATGGTAAGAATAGGCCTCAACTCCTCAGAGAGCTTTTCGTAAGAGGCGACTAACTGAGGCACCCGTGGGGTTCCCGGGTGTGAAAAGGAATAGGATCCCACCCGTGTGATTCCCGGGTGTGAAAAGGAATAGGACCCAACGTCCTGATATGACTGAAATATAGTTGAAACTGACGTTAAATCATATTCACTTACTCACTCACTCTTTAGATAAGTATATTTTCGATCAGAGTTGATTATAAGACAGTTAATGTGGGTTATTCATTCTCTTGGGCTCCAATAAAAAAACGTAATAATCATATATATATATTGTGTATAAATAAATAAACAAATTGCTTATGGATAGCAACTTCTAGTTTATTCAGGACGACGTTTCGATACAGGTACTAGTATCGTTCTCAAGTCAATTGTTTATTTATCTACTTCCCAACTTCTAAATGCCACTTAAGGAAACCATATAAAGTGAATTAATATCTTTACATATACAAGCAACTCAGTTTTTGGGTTTGAAAATTATATTACTCCATCTGTGAAGTATTTGATGTGGTTCAATAAATGCAAGTGTACTTCAATGTCTCCAGAAAAGCACCTATTTTTTCACTGCAATGTATCCCTCCAAACACCAATGTGACACGTTACCGCCAACTCAGAGTAATGGTCGACAGATTTAGCCAATCTAATTGTTGGCGGTATAAGAGTGCGCTTGGAAGATAGTCGACCAGGATGCTACATCAAAGGAATGATTGCCGCCACAATGCTTGGCTTGGCTTGCTACGAAGTAATTATACTAAATTGAAGGCACGTGACTACGTTTGACCAATAGAACTTTCAACACAGTCGCTTATTATGGTGTTCTATTTGTGCCAATTTGATCTCGCGCGCACGACGCGCGACGGAAAAAGTCGACGTCGCGTTTTGAAAGGCGACGTCGCCCTCTCCGTCGCGCGTCGCGCGTCGACTTTTACAATGTTAGGAGATAGGGCAAAAGTCGACGTCGACTTTTGAAACACGACGTCGAGTTTTGGCCTATCTCTTTAACATTATAAAACCCGACGCGCGACGGAGAGGGCGACGTCGCCTTTTAAAACGCGACGTCGACTTTTTCCGTCGCGCGTCGAGTTTTGATTCTTCAAAAAGGCGACGCACGACGCGCGACGCGAAAAGTCGACGTCGCGTTTTGAAAGGCGACGTCGCCACCTCTCCGTCGCGCGTCGACTTTTACAATGCTAAGAGATAGGCCAAAAGGCGACGTCGACTTTTGAAACACGACGTCGAGTTTTGGCCTATCTCTTTAACATTGTAAAAGGCGACGCGCGACGGAAAGGGCGACGTCGCGTTTCAAAATACGACGACGACTTTTCGCGCCGTGCGTCGACTTTTGCAAGTCGACGCGCGAGATCAAATTGGCACAAATAGAACACCATAGCTTATCGATTCGATGTACGTCAGAATTAATGAATGGATAAGTGGCACATTTGGGGGAAAATTATGCGGAGCTAGGTGCGCTAGTATTTCCTACATCTGAATAGGGAGAGTAAACACATGTGGGATACGACAGATAATCTTGATTTCGTTGGTACCTTTCCTTCCAAATTGATAATGCGATTATAATCAACAGATCAAATACATTTATATGACTTTCGAACCAACATCTTCCCGTTGGAAGCTCACCGCTATTGAACTTTCGCAAACAATGGGCTACAGAAGAAAAACAATACACCACGATCCTGGACTAATGGAACAATCCCAGTCTGGAACATGTATGTCGAATGCCCATAAAATTCTATATCGCTCATATAATGCTACACGAATATCATCGCTTGAGATTGACGTTTTGGGTACAGACTGAACTTATTGTTTGTGCGGTTGCAGGCCTGCGATGAAATTCGACATAGTGTAATGACGACAATGTGTAGTAATGTTTATGTTCGTATTTGCATGAGAATGGCCTGTTGTTCCATGGGCGATTCTAACTCAGTACTGTGTCTAGGGGGAGAGATTTACTGAGGTTTACAGAACTCGATTCTGGACACTGACGTGGTTTAGTTCGTCGCTGGCGGGAGGTTCTCTTTCTTCCTTATTTTTGTTTTGTTTAGTTCTGCTTTCCTGCATTTAGTAAGTATATTTCAACAGCTTCAGTGCGAATCTTTCACCCAGATATTATTTAATTTCATCCAAGCAACACATATCTTTGCAAGCCCAATTCATTCCCGCTGCTTTCGGTAGTATTATTGAATCGAGATTGAATTGGAAGTGCAGGCTAAATCCAGTTGGGGAAATCGTCAGATCGAGCTACTCTAGCTCTTTCGAGCTATAAAAGCCAGAAGTAGCTATACACTTAATTGCATAGCTGGAAGGGGTAGCTGTTCTATCATCGTTGGATCACTGATCCATCAATATTAGATCGATGATCCATAGGTTTCTGGAATGATAATCCAGAAATAAAGATCGTGTTACTATTGTCTGAAACATTATTGGATACATGTATATTCGACGTGAGCCACTGGTATTTCAATTTCCAATAAAGCGGAGAGCATCATTCATCTGTCTGTGATCCAATGTTGTATCACTTTTAAGCCAAAAGCTCTCCTTTTCATGTCGACTCGGTGGATTTATGATCCAAATTTGCGAAAGAAATTATCCAGAGTTCTTGAGCAGTCGTGTGAGCCATCTCGGTTCAAACAAGCCAGTAGCGTGCTGCAAATATATTGGATCGGTGAACAGTATCAGTATTTTGAAATGCAAATTTCCTCATATTTTTTTTTTTATTAGACGTGAGGATCATATATCATGGTGATGAAAACTCACCCACTTGTCAACATAACACGAGGAAGATATTGATAGAATAAAAATGAGAAAAAATAATTCCATATTTACATATATTTTGTAGTTGATGAATTTTAGTCAATGAAAATGTCAATGCGACTTAACCCAGAGTATAAGTCCAAAATACAGCGTCAAACTGTTCCACAAGTGTCAAACAATACAACCGGAGTGATGTTTGCCCAATATAAAGTCAAATTCACCTGAAATATGAAGGAATATGAAATGAAATATTAATATTAAAAAAGATTAGCTTAATATTTTGTCTTGTAGATGAGAAAATAGTGGTCCGGTATACTATTGCTGACACTTTTAATGCTGCATTTGGGGTTCATATACTTACCGCCCTCTAGCTTTGGGCAGCATGATTTGTACCATGTTTATCTGGCACAGCTAGGAGGTAGATTACTGTGCCAAACAAATTAGACTGGCTGACGATCCATTGTGATCACCAGCGTCTGTAGAGCCTAATTTTCAAAATTCGAAATTCACATTTTTGTAGTTTTGATTATGTTTTTGTTATGGTTTTGTTAGGGTTAGGGTTTTGCTAGAGTACGTTTGTTTGGGTCATCGTCGCCATGTGGCCAATAAGGTTAGGTGCTACGTTAAACTTCAAACAACTAACCAACCAATCTTATACTTATCTGGGCTATTAGCTCGACTGACATTTCCATTGACTAAAACAATGTACAAAATATATGTAAATATGAAATTACTTTTTCTCATTTTTCTTCTTTCAGTATCTTCGTGTTGATATTGACAAGTGGATGAGTTTTCATCACCATACCCAAAATTATTAAGAAGAACTCGTCTGACTGACAAGGGGTAGGAAAATTTGATTAATCAGATTCTCAATCCCCATTAAGCAAATTTTCCCACCCCTTTTCAGATTTTTGGCGATTCCTTCATAATGGCTTGGAATAGGGTCATGAAAATTCACCCACTTTTTAATCTATAGACGAGAAGGATATTGAAAGAAGAAAAACGACAAAAATGGGTTTGTACGTAATTTCCGCCAATGGAAATGTCAAATGCTTAACCCAGTTAAGTATAAGAACCCCCTAATGCAGCGTCAAATTTACAAGTGTCAAACAATACATCCGGAGCGATATTAGCCCAATATAAAGTCAAATTCACCTGAGAAAAATAAAAATAAAATAAAATAAAATAAATATGAACTGAAAAATTAATATTTCGAATGATTTAGTTAATATTTTCACCTGAAGGCACTACATGGGGGAAATAGTGATCCAGTACTATTGTTTGACATTTGTAGATCAATTTGACGCTGCATTTGAGGTTCTTATACCTAACTGGATTAAGGCCAATTAACATCCCTTTCGACCAAAATTTCGCACAAAATAAATGTAACTATGAAATCAGTTTCTTTATTTTTCTTTCAATATGTTGCTCGTGTCGAGATTGACAAGTGGGTGAATTTCCATGACCATATTCGGAGCAATTGGGAAGAAATCGCCAAAATGACTGACAGGAGGTGGCACAATTTAATTAATTAGTTTTTCAGGTCTAAATCCCCCTTAACCCTATCTGGCCTGGGCTTCTTGGGACCTGTGCAGGCCTGGGGACGGGCCATATTGCGCCCCCCCCCCTACTTATTTTTCTTACTTCTGGAGCTAGAGGCTGAAACTTTCTACACTATATCCTTGGGTCAAGCTCTACCAGGAAATGTAAAAAAATCCAAGCTGGCCGCTTTGATGACGTCATAGTGACGTCAGTTTAAAAAAACGGCCTTTTTTGGTCGATTTTTCGGTAAGATTGTTCGAATTGTTCATTTATGCAATTTCTCCGCAAAATCTTCGTGATAAATTAGTAAATATTAATGTGATGTGAAATAAAATAGTTCTTGGCCACTTTTCACTTCGGAAAAGAGATTTTGAAGAAAAATGACGAAAACATCCTTTTTCTGGTACCTCACGTGGCCGCCATCTTAAATTTACCCATGATCCTCCACCTGGGGGATATGCGAATAGCTTCAAAATGACCCCAATATGATAAACTATAAAATCACGGAGTGTCCGCTCTAAGTTTTTTGAAGCAACAGGAACGTAATTTGGCTGGACGGTGCCTAGTTGATTCGTCGTGATAGGTCTGGAATACTGTTGAAAGCAACGTTAAATCCTACTCGCTCACTCGCTCACTCACGAAGTTATGGGTAGTTATAGCACACTTTCTGAACCCTACCTCGCTCCCATTCTGAACCGAAATATGCCGGGTGTGATGTGGTTCTTCAAATATGTTTATTATTCTAGCTGTTAGAGGGCTGAAATTCTCACACACTGCATTCTACTCATTGTTTATTGAAACCAGTGAACCTGAATAAAAAAAATCTTTGATAACGTCATTATGACGTGATAAAACGGAAAATCTGTTTATGCATGCCTTTTAATCTTGTTTCAATTAATATTTCCTATATATGTTTGTACCACTTGAGGTAGCAGATTCCATCAATGTTTCATAAAGTGGTATTCTTATGGTACCCATATTTTATAATCTTTGATATTAAAGGTAATTATAGCTCGATTTATGAAACCTGACTATCCTTGCTCTAAGTCAAACGTTGCGGGTGACGGGGTATGGCCCATCAGATACTTTCTTTAAACCTACGTCTAAAGACCTAAACATTCAACACTATACATTTTGTTCCTATGCTATTATAAAATGCTAAATAAAAATGATAAAACATATTTGTATAACATGTATTTAATTCATTATAAGTGTGTTTGAGTGGAGGTGTTAGTCACCATTTGAAAGTGAATGAGGACAGTTACATCAAAATGATATTTTCTCATCAATTAAATAATAGTAGGTTCTTCCATGCCAAACAGGGTATAGCCAGTGGATGGAAGAGACAAATGATCTTCATAACACTGAACCACCAAAGTCACAAACATTTCATATTGGAGACGTCCTGCCGGTTTTGACAGAATAAATCGTTTGTAACGCTAATTGCATGGTACGTGATGTAAAATTGATATCAAACTATTGAACTTTTCCGGAATGTACAACTGCCAACAGTAATGTTGAGGTATAGAGATGTTAATATACGACCAATTTGAGTGTTCAAACAGATTTGATGATAAGAAAAGAACATCATTACTCCTTGTCAGCATTAGTAGAAACTGTTGCCAATCGTCCTTGCACAAAACACACCATGTTATGTCTGCGTAGAAGTTTGTATTTTTAGTGTCTTGTGAATGAGGGCTTTCAATTATGGATGCAGAATTTCCGTAAGAGTGATATATGATTGTATCACCATCACCATCGCCATGATGATGATGATCATCATCATCATAAATCTCTGGAACAGGTCCTGGCTGTATGCAGGAAATGTGTAATTGTGGCAGGTTCATGTGATGGTCTTGGAGTTTTACTGATGCAGAGGCCAGTCATCATTTATATTTTGGTGTATAATTATCTGAAGAACTAACACTGGCACAGACTCTACTTAAAAGGATTTAGTTGCATTCAACTTCTGAACAATATTTTCAACTGTGAACAATATTTCAAGTGGTCATCCATGTTCCTAATTTAGAGGCGGATTATATCATCGTAATGGATCTTGGCAGTTAGTTTCAGCTGAAGTAATTTCTGAACATTGTTACCGAAACTAGAATAATCCGTCTGTAACTGAATATGTAGGCCTACTCTCGGCCTCAACGCTGACATTGTTCATGTTTCACCGAGATGATAGTAAGTTATATGATACTCTATTTCAGGAATCATTCCAGTTGAGTACGGCCGATACCTAGTCAAGTTCCAGGTTTGCAGCATTTCACAATAGAGTATCGGCATCTATTCTAGTGTATGTTACCAATTATGCATGGTTCCCATAACATATTCGGTTTTATTCAGACAAAAGCTACATTCAACTGCGAATCCTCATCGCGAATACCATGGTCTACCTTTGCACTACACATTGAGACGAGCTGACCTTCATTTAACAGCTAAATATGGTGTAGTCTTGTGACACACACGCTTCTCACTGGCTGAGATGCCGAGTGACACACACTGGCAGTCTGACCTCATCGCCTGGCCGCTTTGACCTTGTGAATCACTTGATTGACTGACATAGTAGGTGACGTCATAAAATGATTATTACGTTCGGCAAAGCCGTTTACCTGGAGTCCCGAAGGTAGAAGGGATATGGGGAGGAAAGACCATGGTAGCGGGGTGGTTCAAATCGAGTTTCTGAATATTTTGCCATCAAGTTCCTCAGTAGGTCTACCCTTTGTGTTTTGAGACGATGTGAATACTCTGAGGCTTTGATGGAACTGGATTTCCTGCATCTCTCTTCTTTTACAATCTATGGAAGAGGCAATTGGCTATGCATTTAAGCATCTCCCAGTGACGTTCACGGGCTAATGTGCTGCACAGACGCAAACGTGGCATCACCATCTTCTGAATGCCTCTAAAAAAGCAATGTTTATGCACATTAAGAAGCAAATATTACAGTTCAAATACAGGTATCTACCACAAAATGATCATCTCTAGCTATGAAACAACTTTGAAATCGCCCTCTTAGTGACAGGTGGCACTAACGGGTCGATCATCCGTTCATCATGTTTGCATGACAAAGTATAACATTTGCTGGGATGCCACGTTGATCGAGGCCCTCCAGCTTAGGGCAGCATGGTTTACCATACTATGTTTGTCTGGCACAGGAGGTAGATTAAAGTGCCAAATAAATTAGGCTCTCTGACGATCCATTGTGATCACCAGTGTCTATAGAGCCTAATTTTCAAAATTCGAAATTCAATTTTTTTTTTGTAGTTTTGGTTGGGTTTTTGTTAGGGTTAGGGTGTTGCTAGGGCATGTTCGTTTGGGTCATCGTCCCCGTGTGGCCAGTAAGGTTAGGTGCGACGTTAAACTTCAAACAACCAACCACGTTGATCGACCTGGATTAGCAAACAGTCGGTGGCCAAGATGGCAGTGATGATAACAGTAGTAGTGTCTACTGATTTAAAGTCGTATTGCCCTCTTTGCACTTAAACTTGAGGGGTAACTCGTGATTTCCCGAAAGAATCCGACAGGGGGCGCCACCAGTTCAAGACATGTCCGGACATGTACTGGATTGCATCAGCCTTGGCTGTGTGCCAAGTTTTGAGTTCCTCCGGGTACAATTGAAGGGGGTACTTGGTCAGGCTACCTCCAGTACAGAAGAGTTCCAAAGGGGAGTTAACTCTTGATGCACTTTTGTGATTTTTGGTCATAGTCATGGTTTTCTCCCCTGATTCGAACATTGGCATATTAAATCTATACGGGAAAATGCCTGTATGGGGTATGGGATATCTGATGGGGTCGAATGAGGTATCATTGTGAAGCTTAGGTGAGGGGGCATCTGATGGGCTGGGTGTGGGGTTGAAATAGCGTCATTCTGCGCATGCGCGGTGGACCAAGGCTATGAAAATAGACGTTTTGGGATTTAGGGCAGCCACGAATGGTCCGATTGTATCGAGTGAGGTATCAATGTAAAGCATTTGTGAAGGGGCATCTGATGGGCTGGGTGTGGGGTTGAAATAGCGTCATTCTGCGCATGCGCGGCGTCCCAAGGGTATGGAAATAGACGTTTTGGAGCTAGGGGAGCCACTAATGATCCGATGGGGTCGAGTGAGGTATCAAAGTGAAGCTTAGGGGAGGGGGCATCTAACGGGCTGGGTGTGGGGTTGAAATAGCGTCATTCTGCGCATGCGCGGCGGCCCAAGGGTATGGAAATAGACGTTTTGGAGCTAGGGGAGCCACTAATGATCCGATGGGGTCGAGTGAGGTATCAAACTGAAGCTTAGGGGAGGGGGCATCTAATGGGCTGGGTGTGGGGTTGAAATAGCGTCATTCTGCGCATGCGCGGCGGCCCATGGGTATGGAAATAGACGTTTTGGAGCTAGGGAAGCCACTCATGGTCCGATTGGGTCGAGTGAGGTATTAATATCAAGCACACATGAGGGGGCATTTCACTGGACTAGGGGTTCGGGCGTTGTCACCAGTCTGCGCATGCGCAAATAGGGAATTGTGGGAAAATGTTATGGAAATACACGTTTTGGGCTCTAGGGGAGCCCCTAATGGGCCGATGGAGTCGTATGAGGTATCCATGTGAAGCACACATGAGGGGCATCTGCCTGGGCTAGTGGCTTGGGCGTGGTCACCAGTCTGCGCATGCGCAGACAGGGAATTGTGGGAAAAGGGTATGGAAATAGGCGTTTTGGGATCTAGGGTAGCCCCTAGTGGGCCGATTGGGTCGAGTGAGGTATCAATGTGTAGCCTATGTGAGGGGGCATCCACCTGGGCTAGTGGCTTGAGCGTTTTCACCATTCTGCGCATGCGCAGACAGGGAATTGTGGGAAAAGGGTATGGACATAGACGTTCTGGGGTTTAGGTGGGCCACTAGTCGTCCGATGGAGTCGTATGAGGTATCCATGTGAAGCAGCATCTGCCTGGATTAGTATCACGTGGAACTGATGTCATTCATGCGCAGTAGACCAAGCGTATGGAAATACACGTTTTGGGGTCTAGGTGGGCCACCATTGGGCCAATGGAGTTGAGTGAGGTATCAATGTAAAGCCTATGTGAGGGAGCATCCGCCTGGACTAGTGTGTCGTCCGTGTTGAACATTCTGCGCATGCGCAGACAGAGAATTGTGGGAAAAGGGTATGGAAATAGACGTTTTGGGGTCGAGGTGGGTCACTATTGGTCCTATGGAGTCGTATGAGGTATCAATGTGAAGCACACGTGAGGGGGCATTTGACTGGACTAGTGGCTCGGGCGTTGTCACCATTCTGCGCATGCGCAGACAGGGAATTGTGAGCAACGCCCGCCAACGCCAAGCTCAACGCTTCGACGTCCTGGTGAATTAGCCCAAAAGCTCCGATTTTCATGGAATTGTCACTAATTCATTGGAAATGCAGTGACGCCCGTCAACGTTCGTCGGTACGCCCTAGCATAACACCTTGACGCCATGATGTAGATAGATGAGAACAACAACAACAACAACAAAGATGAGAGAACAACAACAACAGGTTTTTTTTATATAGTTTATTTGCCCCTCCATCATAACATACCCACGCTGGGGGAGCGGCGTTGGGTAGGTTTACAATTCAAGAAGTCTCTTGTCCAATCAGAGGCCACCATTTGTATCAGTCATATTCGTTCTTGTCCGTTAGCTGTATTCTTGTCCAATCAGAAGTCGCCATTTCAGAAAGTCCTAGCTTCGGCCATGTTCGCTTTGAACCGTTTGTTCTAATCGGTCAGGCCAGGATATTGTTCGGGCAGCATGTCCTGAAAAAGTTGTTTGCGCATTCTGAGTATCTATCAGTGCATGGGTGATTACATTCATCCGATGGGAATATTCCGTAATTTGGTTACGAAGAACGTAACATTGGTGACCCTCTCCACTATCCACTTGGTGTTGGGACGTTGTTGTTGGGCCCATTCCAAGGCATCCACGGCGTCCAGTTTCTCCAACATCGTCTCTAGCGACGCCCTATCCGTGATGGTAAACGGTTGGTCAAATACTAGGATGTTACTGCTCGGGTAAAAGTATCGGACTTGGTCTGTCTCCTTATGCTGCAGCATATAACCAAACGCCAGATTTAATTTGAAGGACGTAGCTTGGTCATTGAAGATGGTTTCCACGTAGCTGCGTAGACGAGCGAGGTTGGTCAGCCGAAAATTGTAGATATCTTGAATAGGGCGATGACGGTGGAAACAGTGTCGTATCATGGGCCAATGGCGCCGATAGATGTCACTCACTGGATAGTCTTCATGTAACAGATCGCTAGGAACATCCACCGCATCTTCCAGAAAATCTGCGTTGTTGTCAGGCCTATGACTCGAAACAGTAATGCTAGGGACCGGCTGGATATCTACGCTCTTCTGAATTGTGGGTATAGGCGGGCTCTCCGTGATCGCATCACCAGTGGCATTCGTCTCCCCGGGCTCATCTTCACTAGGTCTGACCCTCCTGTGTGCCTCTTTAGTGGAAAGTTGTCGCTCATACCGTGGTGACGGACTGTGAATCAAACGCTGATGACGTCTTAATTTACTGAGTCTTTTGAAGAGTTGACCACATTCATTACAATGTTCCATCGCGCCCTCGTGGAGTGAACGTTCGTGGGGCAGTAAAGCATCTTCCCGATTAAATGACCGTGCGCAAGTTGTACAAGTATACCGTGTGCCGTTGTGGATGGAAGACTCATGCCGTCGCAGATCTTCTGGGCGAGTAAATGGCTTCAGGCAGGTCGAACAAGAGAACATGTCGGCTGCGTATCAGAAAATGCTGAACATGCCCACCTACCGCCACTTTTATAAGCCCGAAGCCCACAAGAACTATCCTACGTTGTTCTCTCCACCAATCAGCGCATCGCTACACGTGAGACTGACGTCATTCTGCGCATGCGCAGTAGACAAAATGTATGGACATGGGCGTTTTGGGATCTAGGTGGGTCCCTAGTGGTTCAATGGAGTTGAGTGAGGTATCAATGTAAAGCAGTCGTGAAGGAGCATCCAGTCATGGATGGGTGCATGTAAAATTAGGATTTTTTCCCGAAAATATAAAAAGCGGAACACGGACTTTACCCCTAAAATAGAGGACAACACCTATCAACCCTAGCCAAAAGGGCTAATATCGGTCCCGGGGCTTATTGGGACCTGCCTATCATGTCAGTGGGGTGGATGCATGTAAAACTTTCTCCAGAAAAAAGCGGAAAGCGGACTTTACCCCTAAAATAGGGGAAAGCACCTATGAACCCTTTCTCAATTTCGGAGCTCCAAGAGCTCCCGAGCTCCGAGTTCCAAGAGGTCCTAACTCCAAGAGCTCCGGAGCTCCAAACTCCAAGAGCTCCGGAGCTCCGAGCTCCAAGAGCTCCGGAGCTCCGACGGCACCACCGGGCGTTGACGGGCGTTGCTACAAGAGAACTCGGAGCTCCGGAGCTGAGCTCCGGAGCTCCGAGTTCCAAGAGCTCCGGAGCTCCGAGTTCCAAGAGCTCCGAGTTCTCTTTTAACAACGTCCGCCAACGCCAAGCTCAACGCTTCAACGCCATGGTGAATTAGCCCAAAAGCTCTGATTTTTCTAGACACTAATTCATTGGAAACGCAGTGACGTCCGTCAACGTTCATCGGTACACCCTAACATAACGCCTTGAAGCAATGAGGTAGATAAATGACGGAACAACAACAACAAAGATGAGAGAACAACAACAAGTGTTTTCATGTAGTTTATTTTCCCCTCCATCATAACATACCCACGCTGGGGGAGCCGCGTTGGGTGTGTTTACAATTCAAGAAGTCTCTTGTCCAATCAGAGGCCGCCATTTGGCATTGCACCTGCCATAGTCGTTCTTGTCCGTTAGATGTATACTCAGCTGCTCTTGTCCAATCAGAAGTCGCCGTTTCAGAAAGTTCCATCTTTGCTCGGTGTTACCTAATATGAAATCTTACTCATCCATCCAACCGCCTCAGATACTTGTTTGCGCATTGTGAGTATCTATCAGTGCATGGGTGAATACATTCAGGGGCTCCGGAGCTCGGAGCGCCGGGGCTCTTGTAGCTCGGAGCTCCGGAGCTCTTGGAGCTCGGAGAAGCTTTCACAACATCTTTTGAGGCGTCCCCAACGCCCATCTTAACGCATGGACGCACTAACGACGGTGAGTGAGTAAGTAAGTGTGTGAGTGTGCGAGTCTTCCGGTTCCGGTCACGTGATGGTAAACATGGAAAACCCCGGATGTAAGATGAGGACCCGGATGTAAAACCACAGCACCCAGGTAAGTGACCTTTGACCCTGCGCTACTCGAAAGTGACGTCATCGTACGCAGGCACACATATATACCCGTTGCACCCTGTACCCTATAGCCCTTAGGGCATAGGGTACACCAGGGTGTGACGGACGTTTCCAATGAATTAGTGTCTAGAAAAATCAGAGCTTTTGGGCTAATTCACCATGGCGTTGGAGCGTTGAGCTTGGCGTTGGCGGACGTTGTTACAAGAGAACTCGGAGCTCCGGAGCTCTTGGAACTCGGAGCTCCGGAGCTCTTGGAACTCGGAGCTCCGGAGCTCCGAGTTCTCTTGTAGCAACGCCCGTCAACGCCCGGTGGTGCCGTCGGAGCTCCGGAGCTCTTGGAGCTCGGAGCTCCGGAGCTCTTGGAGTTTGGAGCTCCGGAGCTCTTGGAGTTAGGAGCTCTTGGAACTCGGAGCTCGGGAGCTCTTGGAGCTCCGAAATTGAGAAAGGGTTCATAGGTGTTTTCCCCTATTTTAGGGGTAAAGTCCGCTTTCCGCTTTTTTCTGGAGAAAGTTTTACATGCATCCACCCCACTGACTTGAAAGGCAGGTCCCAATAAGCCCGGGGACCGATATTAGCCCTTTTGGCTAGGGTTGATAGGTGTTGTCCTCTATTTTAGGGGTAAAGTCCGTGTTCCGCTTTTTATATTTTCGGGAAAAAATCCTAATTTTACATGCACCCATCCATGACTGGATGCTCCTTCACGACTGCTTTACATTGATACCTCACTCAACTCCATCGAACCACTAGGGACCCACCTAGATCCCAAAACGCCCATGTCCATACATTTTGTCTACTGCGCATGCGTAGAATGACGTCAGTCTCACGTGTAGCGATGCGCTGATTGGTGGAGAGAACAACGTAGGATAGTTCTTGTGGGCTTCGGGCTTATAAAAGTGGCGGTAGGTGGGCATGTTCAGCATTTTCTGATACGCAGCCGACATGTTCTCTTGTTCGACCTGCCTGAAGCCATTTACTCGCCCAGAAGATCTGCGACGGCATGAGTCTTCCATCCACAACGGCGCACGGTATACTTGTACAACTTGCGCACGGTCATTTAATCGGGAAGATGCTTTACTGCGCCACGAACGTTCACTCCACGAGGGCGCGATGGAACATTGTAATGAATGTGGTCAACTCTTCAAAAGACCCAGTCAGTTAAGACGTCATCAGCGTTTGATTCACAGTCCGTCACCACGGTATGAGCGACAACTTTCCACTAAAGAGGCACACAGGAGGGTCAGACCTAGTGAAGATGAGCCCGGGGAGACGAATGCCACTGGTGATGCGATCACGGAGAGCCCGCCTATACCCACAATTCAGAAGAGCGTAGATATCCAGCCGGTCCCTAGCATTACTGTTTCGAGTCATAGGGCTGACAACAACGCAGATTTTCTGGAAGATGCGGTGGATGTTCCTAGCGATCTGTTACATGAAGACTATCCAGTGAGTGACATCTATCGGCGCCATTGGCCCATGATACGACACTGTTTCCACCGTCATCGCCCTATTCAAGATATCTACAATTTTCGGCTGACCAACCTCGCTCGTCTACGCAGCTACGTGGAAACCATCTTCAATGACCAAGCTACGTCCTTCAAATTAAATCTGGCGTTTGGTTATATGCTGCAGCATAAGGAGACAGACCAAGTCCGATACTTTTACCCGAGCAGTAACATCCTAGTATTTGACCAACCGTTTACCATCACGGATAGGGCGTCGCTAGAGACGATGCTGGAGAAACTGGACGCCGTGGATGCCTTGGAATGGGCCCAACAACAACGTCCCAACACCAAGTGGATAGTGGAGAGGGTCACCAATGTTACGTTCTTCGTAACCAAATTACGGAATATTCCCATCGGATGAATGTAATCACCCATGCACTGATAGATACTCAGAATGCGCAAACAACTTTTTCAGGACATGCTGCCCGAACAATATCCTGGCCTGGCCGATTAGAACAAACGGTTCAAAGCGAACATGGCCGAAGCTAGGACTTTCTGAAATGGCGAATTCTGATTGGACAAGAATACAGCTAACGGACAAGAACGAATATGACTGATACAAATGGTGGCCTCTGATTGGACAAGAGACTTCTTGAATTGTAAACCTACCCAACGCCGCTCCCCCAGCGTGGGTATGTTATGATGGAGGGGCAAACAAACTATATTAAAAAAAAACCTGTTGTTGTTCTCTCATCTTTGTTGTTGTTGTTGTTGTTGTTGTTGTTCTCATCTATCTACATCATGGCGTCAAGGTGTTATGCTAGGGCGTACCGACGAACGTTGACGGGCGTCACTGCATTTCCAATGAATTAGTGGCAATTCCATGAAAATCGGAGCTTTTGGGCTAATTCACCAGGACGTCGAAGCGTTGAGCTTGGCGTTGGCTGGCGTTGCTCACAATTCCCTGTCTGCGCATGCGCAGAATGGTGACAACGCCCGAGCCACTAGTCCAGTCAAATGCCCCCTCACGTGTGCTTCACATTGATACCTCATACGACTCCATAGGACCAATAGTGACCCACCTCGACCCCAAAACGTCTATTTCCATACCCTTTTCCCACAATTCTCTGTCTGCGCATGCGCAGAATGTTCAACACGGACGACACACTAGTCCAGGCGGATGCTCCCTCACATAGGCTTTACATTGATACCTCACTCAACTCCATTGGCCCAATGGTGGCCCACCTAGACCCCAAAACGTGTATTTCCATACGCTTGGTCTACTGCGCATGCGAAGAATGACATCAGTTCCACGTGATACTAATCCAGGCAGATGCTCCTTCACATAGGCTTCACATGAATACCTCATACGACTCCATCGGACGACTAGTGGCCCACTTAAACCCCAAAACGTCTATCCCACAATTCCCTGTCTGCGCATGCGCAGAATGGTGAAAACGCTCGAGCCACTAGCCCAGGTAGATGCCCCCTCACATAGGCTACACATTGATACCTCACTCGACCCAATCGGCCCACTAGGGGCTACCCTAGATCCCAAAACGCCTATTTCCATACCCTTTTCCCACAATTCCCTGTCTGCGCATGCGCAGACTGGTGACCACGCCCAAGCCACTAGCCCAGGCAGATGCCCCCTCATGTGTGCTTCACATGGATACCTCATACGACTCCATCGGCCCATTAGGGGCTCCCCTAGAGCCCAAAACGTGTATTTCCATAGCATTTTCCCACAATTCCCTATTTGCGCATGCGCAGACTGGTGACAACGCCCGAACCCCTAGTCCAGTGAGATGCCCCCTCATGTGTGCTTGACATTAATACCTCACTCGACCCAATCGGACCATGAGTGGCTTCCCTAGCTCCAAAACGTCTATTTCCATACCCATGGGCCGCCGCGCATGCGCAGAATGACGCTATTTCAACCCCACACCCAGCCCAGTAGAGGTTAGAAACCACTATTAATTGTCCTTCCTTTTTATGTAATAAATGAGCTTGGCACATCCCAAGAAAAAGGGGTTCCCAATATTTCGTTGGGACTAATCACCTACCTTGTCAGAGAGACGGGTTGTTCGCCTAAAAAAATATCGATATCTGGACCCTTGATGAGCGGCCCGATTTCGAGCTACAGTACATTGAAATCCGGATGTGACCAAACATCACCATGGAAACAGCTTGGGGGTGGGTCATGAAAGATAGGGACACAATTTTCGTTCTGAAATATTGCCAAATTCCTTCCATAATTCTCAAAGTCAATTAATTTATAAGAAAAAAATACCAACCATGCAAATCTTGACTCTTTTATGGCCAATCAAGTTCACCGGAAGTTCAAATCCTTGGCTTCATCTTCTATACACAGAATCTAATAGTGGTTTCACACCTAGAGGCCATCTCCCCTAAGCTTCACTTTGATACCTCACTCGACCCCTTCGGATCATTAGTGGCTCCCCTAGCTCCAAAACGTCTATTTCCATATCCTTGGGCCGCCGCGCATGCGCAGAATGACGCTATTTCAACCCCACACCCAGCCCATCAGATGCCCCTTCACAAATGCTTTACATTGATACCTCACTCGATACAATCGGACCATTCGTGGCTGCCCTAGATCCCAAAACGTCTATTTTCATAGCCTTGGTCCACATATGCCAATGTTCGAATCAGGGGAGAAAACCATGACTATGACCAAAAATCACAAAAGTGCATCCAGAGTTAACTCCCCTTTGGAACTCCTCTGTACTGGAGGTAGTTTGACAAAGTACCCCCTTCAATTGTACCCGGAGGAACTCAAAACTTGGCACACAGCCAAGGCTGATGCAATCCAGTACATGTCGGATTCTTTCGCGAAATCACGAGTTACCCCTCAAGTTTAAGTGCAAAGAGGGCAATACGACTTTAAATCAGTAGACACTACTACTGATAACGTCCTCTGCTAAACCTCCAATTCTAACATTAGCTCATGACAGTGGATGACAAAAAGTTGTAGTATTTGTAAATTGATGAAGTATTTGTATTTGCAATTCCAACAAAATAGCGGGCCTGATCCCCAAATATAGTTGATCAGGCGGAAAATTTTATAATGACAGAAACACAGAATTTGAGGGAGGATACGCACAGGAAGGACGAATGGTTGATGAACATCAACCAAAATATCACAATATCTCGGAATCATTACTTAATTGTCCTTCTGTGCGTCTTCCATACGGCCAATGTTTGGTCGCTTATAAACAAGAGTAAAGATAAGGGAAGGTTTCAGGAGACTGCCTAACTACATTTGCACCAATAATTTCACCAATAATTTGCATACATTATCACATATGGGAAATCTTTACATAGGAATACCTCTGCAGAGACCCATTACTTGATCCAAGTAAAAATGACAAAATAAGATATTCGAACAAAATTCTCATTATTATCACGTCGTGGTGGCGTCATCACGGCATCAGATGAAAATTTCAATAGATGCTTCATTAAAAAGGGGCATGACGGTAAAGCTTGATGCTCTCTAACCATGATGGATATATCAGAAGGACGCGGATGTATGCTGGGTGCCTGCTAGGCACGGGTTATTGTTGCTTCAATGCATTTTGCTGCGAAACGACCGAAACCTGGCAATGTGGTTTCTAGCAGTATAATTGCATTTGTCTTTATTGTACCAAAGTAAGAGTCCTGTGTGTGTGTCTCGTGTGCTGTCCTCGGTATTTATACGGTGGATGACGGGTGCCTGGTTCCATGCTTCTTCAATGCTTTCTGTTTTGAAGCAACAGGAACGCAACTTGGCTGGGTGGTGTTTAGATGGTTTGCCGCGATATGACTGAAATATTGTTGAAAGCGACGTTAAATTATATTCACTCACTCGCGCATCAGAAGGACCATGCCCTACTCGCAAACTCGATACCGGCAAGCATTGGGTTGAGAATACCGAAATGCTAGGGTTCAGAAAACGTACGATAACAACCTTTAAAGTAACGATATTCAACAGCTACATGAATAGTATTTGCACGTATGTACCTCTAACAAAATATGAACCGAATCTGCCACCTCCAGGTTCACCGGCAAAAACAAATTGAAAATAAACGGACAATTTAAAATAAAAAGATTATTGTCCATGTTACGACGACATAAAATGATCATTTGAAACCACGTTAACTTGGTTCAGTGGACGAAAACCTAATATACAGAGCGTGAACAGTTGTAGCTCTCTGGGAACAGGAATAATAAAAAGATCCACGAAATCATACCCTACCCCTCAAATTTGGGTTCAGAATATATGAGGGAGGGTTCAGGACGTGTACTATAACTACCACTAAGCTGCTGATCTGCAACTCTTATCACACAAGGGTAACATCTACAAACAAATACCTCTTCAAAGAACATTTGCTAAATTTGATGCGTCACATGATACCAGCAGAATTGGAAAACAATGGGAAATCGACCAAAATTCGACAATCTACTTATCTTGAAAGGTCGCAACAGATACTTTCTTGGTAAAGCACAAATACTTGTGCTGGATGGGACAGTCCCGCGAGAGACCTGTACAAATGTATATTTCTTGTGAAGGTTCTAGCCACATAAGCTCTCATCAGTATGCTCTCGAATGAAATTTGGTGGAAATCTAGGGAAAATATAATGTCACATCATACATGTAATACGGTACCGCTTCGGTCACAACAATTTGCTGGTATGTTATATGTTATATGCTGGCTTGGCATATCATTTGATTTGCCTATATGTCAACTTAACTGCAGTGTATCCGAATGGTGATTTAATCCTATTTTATTTTTCAGGATTTCTTGACTATGTTGATCGTCCTCCTAAGCTTCTGTTTGGTAAGTTTACATATGCTTATACTGTAAGTTTTACAGGGTTGACAGTAGACGTTCTCAATGAACATGAATTGGATTGAATACGCCCTGTGCTGCAGTTCCATTGTCAAAGGAGAAGTGGCGCTTGCATAGGAAAATCCTTTAGATGCTACGCTACAGACAAAATACCAAAGTTATACACTATGAACTTTTCACAGTTAAAATAACACAAGACGAAAAACAGACGATTGAAATGGGGATTTCGTCTGTTTTTGGCTTTTCGTATACAGTTTAGCATGGATTGTTTCAATACATTTAAAATATGAAACTTTGAAACAAAATAACATTTGGATGTAACATCACGGCAGATATGGTGACTTTGAAAACATTAGATTCGTTATGGATCGGTGTTTCCTAAATTACGTATATTAAAACAGCCATGCTAAAATGTCTACGAAAAAGCCAAAAACAGACTTCAAATCAGTTGTTTGGCGAGAAAGGTGACACTCGCCATTCCTCCAGTAGGCTCGCCTTGGTATTTTTTTTTTTGCGTGGATTAATTATTAATTTAATACAAAGATGACCGGGAGACAGCACTACGCACCGGACGTGGACAAGTGGATCAGAGTTTACCAGAACGAGGCCAAATCTGTCTTCAATCACTCAACCTATGTGAAGAGGACAGGAGGAGAGCTCAAAAAGCACATCTTCTATCATGCCAATAAACCCGCATTCTAGAGACATCCCTGACAAACTGACAAACTGATACTCAATTCGCCGTTTAAAGAGCTTAAAGAAGTGTGGTTGGTACGGCATGGGACTATATCTTCACGATCATCATCAGTTAAATTCCAGCAAGCCTAGGAGAATCTCCTGTACAAATAGACCATTACAGCGTAGTGCAAGCGATCGAAAAAGATATCGGCAAGGCTTTGGTGTAAGACCTCCCATTGAAAAGGTAATATCCTGGACAAAAGACTGACAATACAACTTGCAGCAGATCCTTTGTCAATTATATTTCGTGAGTCTTACACCAAATCGTTGCCAAGATATCGGTCTTCGCTTCAAGTCCATCATATACACTATGTCCAACAGATGTACCCTACACAGAGCTCTTGGAGTTCAAAGCTCTCAGAGCGCTCATTCCGAGCTCTTGCATATAAATACGACACACAGCGGTGAGCCTTCATTATTCGACGGATATCGGAGCAGACGAGAGCCAAGGCTTACGTATGTCACTTGTGTTCAAAATTATTGTCGAGGCCGTTTATTCGTACAGATAACGTAGAAGTTCAAGGTATGTACGAAAATGGTACGATCAGCACTTACTTCTCGTACAAGAGTATTAGATGATCCCAATACGATGACAGTGAGCGGCCCGACGGGTTTTGGGAAAACATTGTGGGTTATTTAATTTTTGGAGGAAGCTCGCACAAATCCTTCTCCAACGCGTATCGTATGTCAATCATAGCCTGCCTATGAAAATACACGAATAAAGTACGCGAGCTTCATTGTCGGCGTTCCCCAGGATATCGACGAGACGTACTACCTCGATCCGACGCAGAACAACGTCGTCGTCCTGGTTGATTTGAAGAGTTTTGTGAAAGGGGACGAGAAAATAGCAGATCTATAAGACAACGGCTTGCATCATATGAATATATCCGTCATCATTTTAACTCCGAATCTCTCTCCCCCCCCCCCCTCAGGGCAAAGCTTCTCGGGATATCGTGTTTAACTGTCAAAACTTCGTGTTGTTCAACAATTCTATTAACAGACAATAAATACAAGCGTTGGAAGGGGGTCGGAATCCATCCTCGAGATACGACTAATTTCACGCGAACTTTTCAGGATGCGGTGACCAAGCCAATACATATAACTTAAGAAAACGGTGAAGTAAAGGACTCAAAGATGACTTCCTCGCACTCCCGAACAATGAAAGATGGACTGCGCATTAGTACTTACTGTCTAATTATCGTATATTAAATCAATGAATTACCCGTGGATCACTGGTAATACATCCTGTGTACATAGTTGACATTCGCTAATAAAACGATTAATATTGTAGTAGAGTTTTTTTCCTTTTATGCGTATCAGCATTTCGAACTCTCTTGTTTTCACTACTCTCCATCCGATGGTGTGGGATTTCCTCTTTTAACCCCTCATTTCTCTGAGGTATGGAGACTTGTATATCTGTCTAATTTAGATTATGACGTCACTATGATCAAATCACTGTGATCAAGTTGTGCGTGTAATCCGGGGCTATACAATGGTGTAAATTTCGGGTCAAGGACCCCTCCAGTTCTAGAGGTCCGTATAATTCATATTGTGACGTCACTTAGACGTGATCGACGCGTCTCTCTCCTGCGTATCCATCGACATAAGTTTCATCTCTGTAGCCCTTTCCGTTCTTGATATGCAGATTTTAATTCATTCAAAAATAAAGACCGAAAGTTTTTGTGGTCAAAAACAAAATTTCTAAGCTTTACGTGTACAATAACCGCTTCTCCATATTAATCAAGTGTATTTTAATGAAGATCTCCAATAGTCCTCTTACCTTAGTAACGATACGAAGTGCGTAGAACAAGAGGGTTTTACCCTACGTGGAATTTGCCGCGGGCGTGACACCTGGAAGAGGAGCATCTGTTTTTAATTTAAAAAATCATTCGTGCGAGACAAACCGGATAGTACCGCTATAACGTAATATCAAAACTCCCCCGGTTTATTACGTTCTCTATATAGCCGATCTAGTTCGGTACACGTTACGTCTCCACAGCTCCACACACCACATCGACTACAATTAGTCGATCTGTTTCGATAAGCGTGACGTAATGCCGAGCTCCAGCTCCACAGTAAGTTAGAACCCCCAGTTTTACACTACTATCGGGGAACTTTGCAACAATTTCTTCAAGGGCTAATTCAAAAGACCTGTTCAGGTATCCTATAATAGCTCAAAACAAACCTAGTAAAAAAAGTATTTAATCTCTAGTGCCAATACATTCCAATCTAGAGCGCCTCAAACAAAAAAATGTTGCAAAGTGCCCGGTAACCGCTCTTGGTAACTTTCGACTCCCTGTTGGCTTTGTATGTCAAATTTAATGGCAGGAGAAACTGGACTTCAATTTAATTCCTCTAATTGTCTGGTTTATTTTTTTATGCAGATATCTCTCACTTCCGCTGACGACCCAATACTTCACCGTGAGTATAATTATACTTAAGAAATAATATTTTCATTGGCGTGCTCAATGGTTATTTTACGCACGTTTAATTTGGGAAAGTTTATATTTTAGGGCAACGCCGAAGCCCGCGCTCTGAAATTTGTAAACTTACCAAACTAACCGTGCGTAAAATAACCACTGAACACGCCTACGAAAACAGTATTTCTATTCTATTGCACTATTCGAAATGATTATCAACAAAGATCATAATACAAGGTTGAAAAAATATGGTAAACTTCGACTGTGCTAAACTCTCAATAAATGCACAGTTAGCAAGTTGTTATAGACAAAAGTGTTATAGAATCTATATTAAAGAAATGTTGATTACAACTTATTTGTCGACGTTAAGTACGATGTTAATACCTATGTCTGGTATTCATCAAGTGATAAATATCCTATTATAATTAATCTAGTGAGTGCTGGCTGTCCTCCCACTTATGACGGTACCCCATACCTGAGTCTGATAACAGATGTTCCGGCGGATGCTCTGGCGAAATGCAAGAACGGAGAACGAGTCCTGACTTCTACAAACCACGTCGACTTTGACCTCACTGGATCATTTCAACAATCCTACAATGGCGTTGACTGCCTTTTCTTCGTAAGTGGTTCCTGCATTTATGTTTATATGGCCCCTGCCTAATCAAAATAAGTGGTTCCAGTCGGTAAAATGCAAGTCGCACCTGCCTGTACCATGCAACAGGCGCCTGCCTATTGTATGCAAGTGGCTCATGTCGGTTCTACCCAAATAGCTCCGGTCTTTTCATGTTAGGCTTTCTGTCATCTCCAATTTAGGGCGTCTATATTTTTCATGTTAGTGTATCCTGTTCCAGGTTAGTGGATCCTGTTTTTCCATGCTAGTGGTGCCGAGATTTTCGTTGTTAATGGCTCAGGACTGCCTTTTCTATGCGATTCTTCTGTTGTTTGTGGCTCCTGTCTTAGATATGCCAGTGGCTCGTCTATTTCCTGTCTTTACCATGTTAAAGGACTCTTGCATTTCCATGCTAGTAGCGCCTATCCTTTCCGGTGGATGGTTGGTGGTGCCCGGTGATCACGCTTCCTGTTGCTTCAATGCATAAGCTGAGAAACAACAGGAACCGGTGATCACGGATATCAAAGATATGCTTATGACATCACGGTCGCTTTTAACTACTTGATCTTAGTCGGGAAGGGGGGATAGGGTTATCGCCTTCGCCTTAACCCAAGGACCAGTCCATATTTCTACCCCGCATTATATGGTGCCAAACTGGCGACACCGTGACCACATCATAAGATACCCCGACAGCGTGGCGTCTAACAATACAATACAAAGTTTATTTAGACTCAGAGGTACAATATTGATAACACTAGCTCATTAGGAGCTAATACATCTGAGTATCAAGACAAGTTAAATAGATAAATAAAATAACAATATAAACATTAGTATCTACATATATTAAAACTTTTAAAACTGTGTTTATCGACTAGCATAAATATCACAGTCAGGTACATGTATAGTGTCACTGTAAAGTGGTATACACTCGCGCTATATCACAGATAAAAATATTGGAAACATGCATTACGGACTTGTTTTATACTGTGATATCTGAATAGTTAACTCCCACAAATATTACATTTACATTGAACACCATTCCATAGCTTAATCAATCTTCGAAATACCTTAATATCAGTTGTGATTCGTAGCTCGTTCGGGAGTTCATTCCAGATTTTTGCACCAAAATCTGTAAAAGAGTGTTGACCAGCCTTGACGGTTCTACAGTGGCTTCTAGCTAGCTTATTGGAGTTCCTTAAGTTATACGACTTAGATCGTACATTAAACATGTCATTAAGATACTCCGGATTCATTTTATTCACACTTCTGAAAACCTCAACTGCGATATTTCGCAGTCGCGCTACTTCTAGGCTAGGTAAATTCGCCCTTTCGAGAAGGGAAACATAAGTCGCAGTGAAATCCTGGAACACAAACTTCAGAGCTCTGTATTGTACTTTTTCCAATTTTTTGGTATTAGTTGAGCCACAAAAATGCCAGACTGCTGGACAGTATCTAAAATTTGACAAAATAAATGACTTGTAAATAGTTAAACGTGATGCTTGATCCAGGTTTTTTGCAAGCCTTCTCAGTACATTTAATTGCTTGCAAGCGTTTTTAATAATACTAGATACGTGTACATCAAACTTCAGGCAGTTGTCTAACTGCACACCCAAGAGCTTAGCATTTTGGGTGCTGTTAACAGAGTTGTCGTTTACCTGGAGAGTAGTCTCCCCTTTCTCACCAGATATCGGAATCTGAAATTTGGACGGGTTTGCCTGCATAACGACCGAGCCAACCAAAAAGCTCCTACCATTATGTTCCCTTCAAAGCACTATGAAGAGTTCTCGGGATTGGTTGCCACTCACGTTACTGCAAGCATTTTAGATCCCACAAGCGACATATCCAAATGGGGAAGCAGATAGGATTCGATTTTAATTATATTGGCTCTACATAGTCACACATGTCCAACTGATCATATCGTAGTTAGTTATATCGTCGCTATATGGCCGAAATATTGCTGAACGCGTTATGCTATCCTTTTTTCCTTTTTATTTAGAAAAAAGAAGGCAGCAACACCTATACAGTGGAGGTAGAAGTCGGTTGGGGAGAAAAGGGCAATGAAGTGGTTAATCACGTAGATATCCGTACAATATCCTGCATTTATGACGACCATGGAAATGCCGTGTCCGATAGCGAGACGATTGCAGACTGGTATTCTATAATTCATTTAATTACTTTTTCCAATCGATTGTTTTCGTAATTAACAGATTGTCAATTCACAGTCTATCTGTCCTCCTCCGCAACGCTGCCGGGGGAATTTACTATGGTTTTCGATCCGTCCGTCTGTGCCATTTTTGGGGGGGTTTACGTCCAAAACAGCAATGTTTTAGTTCCAGAATTGGTATATGCACACCTTGCCATTTGGGATTGCGTTTCAGTCAGATCCATCTGTAGGTGGCTCCTTTGTTTGTCTGTACAGATATCTTCATAGGTGTATAATAAACTCGAAACGATTTGGCGGCTTCATTCGTAGTTTGGTATGCGCGAGTTCTTTGATACGACATCTCTCTTGGAATCGCGTTTCAGCCATATCTGCCTGTAGTTGGCACCCTGTGTGCCTATTGAATTTGTCATAAAGGCGATAAGCCTTAGAAAATCTGCTTGTACAGAACACTTTTTCAATAACGAGCGCTTCAAATTTATGCCTTCCAAGCCGTGATTCAGTCACTGTGGAATTCATGCAAAGATTTAAAGGTCAACCCAAACGCTCTGAGGTCAAAAATATAAAAAAATAGTCCTTTCGATTCTGAAAATAATGATATTTTTTTCATAATTTTGTGCAGTCTGGTTGGCGAGATATTGCCGTTTGAAAGGTGAAAATCGCTCTCCTGTCAATTCCAGCTGTGACGTCACGGAGGGAAGCCGTCTTGTATTCTCTATGTTAAAGCCGTATACCACAGTCGTATGTAGCTGCTGATTTCTGGAGATTTTCGGAGTATCGGGGCATCATTTTTTAAATATGCCGCGACGTTGTGTAGTGGGAGGTTGCAGTTTTACTACAGATGACGGTGTTAGTATTCATTTGTGGCCCAAAGACGAGAAAATCGCTGCAAATTGGACGAAATTTGTACGCAACACGAGAGTGTGGAAAGAGGGCCCGAGCCAGTACTCGTATAATTTGCTCGGCACATTTTGACAGAAAGACATCATTCGAGGACATCTACAGCGTAGCAGTTGAATTCGGGTACAAACCAAAACTAAAGAGAACAGCTATTCCAACTATCAAACGTAAGAACAATCAGAATGTGACGGCAAAGAAATCGGACAAGGAGAATCTATCACGGACATCGGCTGAACGAACCTAGCCTGCAAGCGAGGCCTCGGGCAGGGGGACGGCTGTACATGCCCTGCTCGCTCTCGCGTGGCATTTGTTGCTTGAGCACCTACAGGTTAGACTGGATGAGTCTCTATTTCATATATACACGTTTAACCATTTGTTCCAATGTGTCTTAATGTCTGTATTTGTATGTTCAATTTTATTCATTCTATGTATGCGTTTTTAGCCAAATGTTGGCACAAACTTCACGCAAATAAATTATCTAAATTATATACTATTTAATAATAATAATAAAATGATCTTTCATAAATATATATACGTTTGATAAGTAAATAAATAAAAAACACCAATTGGAGTGAATGGCTGTAGATACAGAAGTGATAATTATACTTTCATAATCCCTTGACATTTGAGATTGTGGGAATATCATTCGATTTCAATTTAATTGAGGTAATTTGTCGAAAATTGAGCAAATGTGAATGCCGATCCACTCACCACGGCTTACTTTTCGCCATGAATGTCCAAAGTTTTTTTATCAAACTATATAATTCTGAAATTGGTATTTCATGGGGATTATGGAAAAATAAACAAAATTCAAGTCGGACGTATATCAGTAGAGTTATCAACAGTTTACTGTCCATACTGCCGAATCCCGGAGTTTATCCCTTCGAAAAGGCTGCCTCGGTCAGTAACAACAATAACAACACAGATGTGCTCGTTCGTTACATCACAGAATCGTTCTACATTCAATACAGTTTGAAATATATGGACATTTGGTCTTATAGATGACGATAATAAGGTTTCCAGTCAAGTTGCATACCAATCTGTATTCAACAAACGACCTCTCCGAATCCTGTCGTCGTCGAGTTCCACGTTGTCAGAGTGGTTGTCACTGTCAGAATCGGAGCCGTACGGCTCAAATTGATAGGGCTGAATTCCGCCGTTGGTCTGCAAACAACTGTTAATTTGCCCGTCATCATCCTCCTCTATGTCTATTTCATCTTCTTGGCGAAAAATATTTCCATCTAAGCAGCTGATATCGCTCGAATCGACATCTGAACCGGAGCTCTGACTGCACTCGCTTTCCATGTTATCCGCTGTTTTTTCTCAGGCAACTTCCCTGCGTGACGTCATCAACCCAGCTGTGAAAGTGTGGAAAAGCCCACTTTGCTCCCATATTACGTGTGTTTCTGATCAGATTAGAATTTTTTCAATATTTTTTTCATACAAAGTGAAGTATGAACTATGATTTTTAAGGATTTTTAGACCAAAAAAAATGCCGTTTGGGTTGACCTTTAAGGCACACGGATATATTCACATTCATCAAAATATTTCATTTTTTTTTGCATCATGAAACCTTATTTGCATACTGGATCAGAGTTTTCAAAGTTAGTCAAATTTCGAACTCTATTACTCTCGTAACCTTAGGAGTGCATGTATTTGCATTTGCATGTCCGTCATTAGAGCACATACCAGCCTCATAGTATAACAATCAAGGAATTCTTTCCAGTGAAGATCTATTTATGACCGGTGTCGAAAAAACCATCCCTTATCCGTTCACTCTTGTCCATTGTAGGTTTCTTGCGCCACAAGAACAACAAAATATAATATCGAGTAAATCTAGGGCCACCTTTGACCTCAAGATTCTAAACGTTATCGGAGAAGAGGTTGATCATAACCACATATCCATTGGTAGGAAAATCTGCCTCCGAGCCACGGATACGTCAAGTAAGTTCATTTTTGCGTTTATCCCATTGATCTCCATTCTTCAAGCTTTTTATCGCTGCATCATGTAATTTCACTGGGAGACCCGCCATTATTCTGGCTGAACATATCTTCCAGTTTTTTGCAAAAATCTCCTGTTTAACTGGCAAAATCTTAGACTCTACAGCGGTAAAAATTAGAAGGCTGGTATACAACCGAACTGCCAGATAACAAATAAAACAAAAATTAAAACTGAAATCCTGTATTTTTAATACTTGGTAATCACGAGGAGATCGGTAATATACATGAAGGTACACATGCATCATATGCGACAGGTAAAAGTAGCACCTTAGATTTTCTAAGGCTTATCGCTCAACTTTCACCTCATTTACGCATGTGAGTTTTTTGTTGAGTAGTAATATGAACAGAATGTCTGCATTCTATCATGTTTTGAAAGATCCAATATCCATCTAAAAATTTAAAAAAAATCAAACGCGTTGGGAAGTGAGAAACTATATGTTCATTAATGTCTTGATTAGAGCAGTTCGCTGGTAAATAGAAAAAACTAAAAGCTGTATATATACTATCTTGTCATATGCTCTGAGTATGTTCTAGGCTCCGAATTCCAGGGTTTAGGAACAACAGCATCTTGAAGTAGTGGATTTGTGCAAAATCGTCTATTTTGAAGGGAAAATAACACACTTTTCTCTCCGTAACATTTGAAATCAGTCGAGAACCACAATAAACTTAACCCAGAAATATTGACCATGTATTTTTACGGAGAGAAAAGTGTGCTGTTTTCACCTCAAAATAGACGATTTTACACGAATCCACTACTTCAAGATGCTGTTATTAAAAAAACCACAATACCCAGGGCCTACAAAATACTCAGATACTCAGAGCATAAGACAAGATAATATTCTTCACGCTAACTGAAGTCTAACCCAGATATTTCTTTGACATCCTGGGCTGATGTGTCACTCTTACGGATCATTCTGAAAGTGCCGGGTATACATACAGTAATTTATTTGGGTGACCTCGAGAATGAAATGGACACCTGCGAAACCTTCAGTCAGAGGAGCCTGGGCTGAGACGCCCAACTCGACACATGCAAGTTTGCATCTCTGAATTAAATAGTCTTCATTTCCGCAACGACTTGCATCCATTATAAAAAAAATCGGTACCATCCACGAAGCTTTTGTGCTGAAAATGTAGCTGAACTCCGAAATTCCTAAATAGATAATACAAGCTTCAGGACGCCTTTACGCTAGTAAATGGTCTTCAACATATCTTTGGTTGTGGTACAGGGATCGGAGACTTGTTGCTACCGGTTTAACAGTTAACACTGCATGTAGACCTATTTTGACCTGTTTTGAACTAAAGGTGCAATGATCAGCATGCCGATGGGGCCATTGCTGCAACAACAGCACGATAAGCGTTGAGGATAAAGACAGTTGCAAAGTCAAGGAGTTGCAACTTCGCATTCCCAAAGCTTCCTCCACCATTTCTCCTACCGGAAACTGTCGGATGTATGACGTCGCATTGATGTCAGCGTACCGGGTTCAAAAGTTTTTTATTTCAGGCTTCATAATTCAGATTTGTCAAATTATCGAAACTAACTTGAACGGTTCAGTTGATATCGCGTTGTCTGTTGATCCAAATTGGATATTTTCCCAATGATCTCCATCCTTAGTCTACGACAAAGTTATCGGCATGAATCCCACTTGGGAAGCTTTGCCCCAAGTTTACGGAGAATCTTTTTTTTTCAGATACCCTACGGGGATTCCGGGCCATCAGTTGTGTAGCCCAGAACGGAATTTCCACTTATGCTATTCTTCGAGCTGGGTAAGTTCACACATCACTTAATTGTTCAGTTATAACTGCAAGATTCAGGAAGGTAATTTTGTTGTTGTTTGACTCGATTTCCTCTGTGTCGGCAATTTGGACAATTGTTTTCATGTTAATATGAAACAATCTTATTTTTAAAAAAATCTTGGATCTCCGAATTGTTGCTCTGACTGTCGCACACAAAACACTGGCGATAAACGAGAGAAGATCAGTGTGTAAGAGTGATACTAATAAGATCTGTTTGCCCATAGTATATTCATGGACGTCCCAATTTTTTAAAGGGGTGGGCTCGGGTGTGTTAACATTTGAGCATAACATATCTACTTTCCTTTTCTCACGAACTCCCACAAACACACTAAATGTGATATTGATGAAATAAGTTCAATAAAATAATATCCGTATCTATTTTGTATATATAGATGAATGCGGATAAATGGCTCCAAATTTAGTACTTCGATTAATTAGAAATGATTTTGATATGCCCGAAAATGACACGCCTTTTGACTGTCTTCATGCCCTACATTTGTCTGGAGCATGGTTTTAATGTTAGCTTTGGAAGAACATGACTTCCCTCAGTGGCAGTTGGAACAAAAGAGCATGCACATATAATAAATAATGGATAGAATTGTAGACCTGTGAAATATACTCTCGCCACAAAACAGTGACATAAGTAGAAGAGAGAAGACCGATTCCCGCCCATTTATGCAAATTTGTGGAGCATGTGTGGAGCTCTCGTCCAAGCAGAAGCGAGTATTTCAAATCCGTCACAGAGCTCTCGTCCAATCAGAAGCGAGTATTTCAAATTGACCAAAAAGCTACCTCCAGCACAGGAGAGTTCCAATTTTTCCAGGTCAAAAATAGTTCCATGTATTCATCCGCGGTGATGCGGTTTTGGTGGTGATGCGGTCGCGGGAAAAAGCTTCCGCGGAGAAAAAGTAGTCCCTAGATAAAATGGTCCGATGGGGTCGAGTGAGGTATCAAAGTGAAGCTTATGTGAAGGGGCATCTAATGGGCTGGGTGTGGGGTTGAAATATCGGCATTCTGCGCATGCGCGGTGGCCGAAGGGTATGAAAATAGCCTTTTTGGAGCTAGGGGAGCCCCTAATGGTCCAATGGGGTCGAGTGAGGTATCAATGTGAAGCATTCATGAAGGGGCATCTAATGGACTGGGTGTGGGGTTGAAATATCGGCATTCTGCGCATGCGCGGTGGCCCAAGGGTATGAAAATAGCCGTGTTGGAGCTAGGGGAGCCCCTAATGGTCCAATGGGGTCGAGTGAGGTATCAAAGTGAAGCCTAGGTGAAGGGGCATTCAGGCAATGGGATGGGTGCATGTAAAATTTTTCCTAATAAATAAAAAACCGGAAAACGGACTTTATCGAAAAATCCGGGAAAATGCCTATATGGGGTATGGGGGGGTATATAGGTCGCCGGGCTTAACGGGGCTCGCCTGTCAATAGAGTTATCTCCCCCTAGTTCCAGGGTGGGTGTATGTAAAAATTTTCCTGAAAAAATACGGAACACGGACTTTATTCTAAATTACGGGAAAATGCCTATATGGGGTATGGGAGGTATAGGACCATCCTGGGAAACCTACTTCTCGATATTTGCGGTATAGGTTGTGGGGTCTCGTTTTCTTAGTCTCGTCAAGACAAACATGATAAGAAGTGTCCCGGAGCGAATCGGTGAAATTTTTGAAAAAGTACGATATAGCCTCATATAGGCCCATACTGGGGTATAGGATCGATGTTTGTCCCCCTGGGAAACGTACTTCTATACATTTGCGGTAGGGTTGTGGGGTCTCGTTTTCTTAGTCTCGTCATGTAGAACACGATAGGAAGTGTTGCGGAGCGAATCGGTGAAATTTTTGAAAAAGTACGATATAGCCCCATATAGACATATATATATAAATATATATTCCCATACTGGGGTATAGGTTCAATGTTTATCCTACTGGGAAACCCACTTCTATACATTTGCGGTAGGGTTGTGGGGTCTCGTTTTTCACGTCTCGTCATGTAGAACATGATAGGAAGTGTTGTGGAGCGAATCGGTGAAATTTTTGAAAAAAGTCACCAAGGCCTGGGTAGGCCCATAGGCCTATACTGCATGGCTATGGGTGTATAGGGCCATACGGGGTGGACGTGTTGGAGTCTAGGTGAGTCCCTAATGCTCCTATGATGTCGTATGAGGTCTTATTTTGAAGCTCTCGTGGAGGAGCACTTGACTACACTAATGGTTCGTCCGTGTTCAATAGTCTGCGCCTGCGCAGACTGGCCCGTAGTATAGAAAGTAGGCATTTTGGGGGTATGTGGGTGTGTGTTTGGGTTAGAGATGGGCTATTCACGGTTCGAATGGGTCGTGTGAGGTATCAATGTGAAGCTTGTGTGGGGTAGAGTCAGAATGGCGTGTTTCTAAACGCATGTCGCGTCAATATACGCATGCGCAGTCTGGCCGTAGTAGAGAAATCCGGCATTTTGGGGGGTATGTGGGTGTGTGTTTGGGTAGAGATGGACCCCTATGGGTCCGAATGGGTCGTGGAAGGTGTCAAAGTGAAGCTTGTGTGGGTTAGAGTCAGAATGGTGTGTGTTTTAAGTGCAAGTCGCGTCAATCTGCGCATGCGCAGTTGGTTGTAGTAGGTAAAGTGGCCATTTTGGGGCAGTACATGAAGGTATTTGGGGTCGAGATGGGCTATTCACGGTTCGAATGCGTCCTGGAAGGTGTCATTTTGTAGTTCTCGGGGTGTAGACCCTGATTTGAGGCATGTTCCCGTCATCTGTGAGTAGGAGTAATAGCCAAAGTGTGCATTTTGGGGCAGTACAGGAAGGTATTTGGTGTAGAGATGGACCATCCCTTATCCGATTGTGTCGTGGGAGGTGTCATTTTGTAGCTCTCGGGGTGTAGACCCCGATTTGGGGGCTGTTCACAGCATCTGTGACGTCATTGGTGACGTCATCAGTACGAGTAGTAGCGAAAGTGTGCATTTTGGGGCAGTGCAGGAAGGTATTTGGGGTAGGGATGCTCTATTCTCAGTCCGAATGCGTCGTGGGAGGTGTCATCTTGTAGTTTTCGGCGTGCAGACCCCGATTTGAGGACTGTCCACAGCATCTGTGACGTCATTGGTGACGTCATCAGTAGGAATAGTAGCGAAAGTGAGCCTTTTGGGGTAGTGAAGGATGTTATTATGCCCCCCCTCTAACTAGAGGGGGGGCATATAGCGATCGCTTTGTCCGTCCGTCCGTCTGTCCGTCTGTCCGTCCGAATTTCTTGTCCGCGCAATATCTCGGTTAATATTTGATGGACAGGATTGAAACTTGCATGGAATGTGCCCAGTGCCTCGTAGTTGTGCAGCGTAGAGTTTTTTCCGAGTTTCGCTAAAATTTTCAAGAGTTATGGCCCTTTTTCTGAAATCTCTGTGAATGGGACTTGTCCGGGCTGGATCTTGGTTAATATTGTATGGACAAGTATGAAATTTGCATGATATGTGGTCAGTGCCCCACAGTTGTGCAGCGTAAAGTTTCTCCCCGTTTCGCTCATATTTTCAAGAGTTATGGCCCTTTGTTCCTGAAATCTCCATGAATTGGGACTTGTCCGGGCTGGATCTCGGTTAATATTGTATGTACAATTATGAAATTTGCAGGATATGTGGTCAGTGCCCTGTAGTTGTGCAGCGTGAAGTTTTTCCACGTTTCGCGTATATTTTCAAGAGTTATGGCCCTTTTTTCTTCAAATCTTTGTGAATTGGGACTTGTAGGGCTGGATCTCGGTTAATATTGTATGGACAAGTACGAGATTTGCATAATATGTGGTCAGTGACCCGTAGGTGTGCAGCGTGAATTTTCTCTGCTTGCGGTTATGTTTTCAAGAGTTATGGCCCTTTGTTTATCAAATCTAAGTGAATGGGATATATTTATTTGTCCAGGCTGGATCTCGGTCCATAACCGATTTGAACCAGGAAAATGGCTATATTATGTTATTCTGCATTCCAAAGCAGACAACATAGGTCCTGAAGTATGAAATTGCCCCAAAAAGAGTGAATTGGGTGCAAAATTCAAAGTTCACTGATCGCTTCGTAATTTCACCACAATATACTGCCAAGGAATGTAGGTCTCGTAACCAGGTCACATTTTCGGATTTGGCGAAGCCCTGGCGACCATCTTGCATCGAAACATCGTATTATCACTTGTTGGTTGATACTTGGAATATGTATTATGTGAGGCATGGCAAAAAAAGTGACTGAAACAGAACTTTTATAATTATCCAAATTAGGCCACCAACCAATAAAGAACAGAACAATGGCGGGGCAGTGTCGGATTAAAGCGGAAGCGGGGGGCATACAATTGAGCAATCTCTGATTGCTTCCTTCCTGTGTTTGGTGTAGAGATGGACCATCTGCGGTGCGAATGCGTCATGGGAGGTGTCATCTTGTAGCAACGCCCACCAACACCATTCTTAATGCTTCAACGCCCTGGTGAAATAGCTCAGAAGCTCTGATATTCCATGGAATTGTCATTAATTCTACGAAATGCAGTGATGCCCGTCAACGCCCGTCGTTACACCTTAACACTCTAACATAACCGCCGTGATATAGTCCGGAGAGAGAACAACAACAGCAACAACAACAAGGATGACACATGAGAGAACAACAACAACAAGAAGTTGTTTTCATATAGTTTATTCTCCCCAATGTTACATCATACCCACGCTGGGGGAGCCGCGTTGGGTATATTTACAATTCAAGAAGATTCTTGTCCAATCAGAGGCCACCATTTGCATGTTTCATATTCGTTCCTGTCCGTTAGATGTATTCTTGTCCAATCAGAAGTCTCCGTTTCAGAAAGTTCCATCTTCGGCCATGTTCACTCTGAATCGTTTATTCTAATCATCGTCGGGCAGGCCAGGATACCGTTGAGGCCACATATCCTCAGATAGTTGTTTGTGCATTTTGAGTATCTATCAGTGCATGGGTGAATACGTTCATCCGATTGGGATGGTGGTCAGTTTAACCACGAAGAACGTAACATTGGTCACCCTCTCCACTTGCCATTTTGTGTTTTGTCGTTGTTGTCGTACCCATTCCAAACTATCCACGCTGTCCAGTTCCTTCAGCATCGTCTCCAGTGACGCACGATGGATAATGGTGAAAGGTTGGTCAAACACCCGGGTATTATTGCTGGGATAAAACTAACGGAGCTGGTCTGTCTCTTTATGGCGAAGAATGTATCCAAAAGTGAGATTTAACTTGAAGGCTGTATCTTGGTCGTTGAAGATGGCTTCCACGTAGATACGTAGACGGATGTTTTCTTCCAACCGGAAATTATATAAGTCCAATATCGGGCGATGCCGATGAAAACAGTGTCGGATCATATACCAATGGCGTCGATACATCTCACGCACTGGATGATCTTCGGGTAAGAGATCGCTGGGAACATCCACCGCATCTTCAAGAAAAGGTTCGATGTTGTCGGGCGTATGACTCGAAACCGTAACGGTGGGGTCCGGCTGGAAATCCAGGCTCTTCTGAACTGTGGGTACAGGCGGGCTCTCCGTCATCGCATCACCCGTGGCGTTCGTCTCCCCGGGCTTATCTTCACTGGGTCTGACCTTTCGCGGCTCCTCTTCAGTAGGAAGTTGTCGCCCAAACCGTAGAGACGGGACATGAATCAAACGCTGATGCCGTCTTAACTCACTGCGTCGTTTGAAGAGTTGACCACACTCCTTACATTGTTCCGTCGCGCCCTCATGGACTGAGCGTTCGTGGCGCAGTAAAGCATCTTCTCGATTAAATGACCGTGCGCAGGTTATGCAAGTATGTCGTGCACCGTTGTGGGCGGAGGCCTCGTGGCGTCGTAAATTGTTTAGACGAGTAAATGACTTCTGGCAAGTTGTGCAAGTGAACATCTTGGTGGTGGACAGAGTGTCTGATGAAACGGCAAGGCCGCTTCCCTTTTATAGCACGCTAGCTGTTGATCTATTTTTAGCACACTCAGTTCAACTACCTACTGGATGTAGACTGTTTCTAATCGTCATCGGGCAGGCCAGGATACCGTTGAGGAAACTTATCCTCAGATAATTGTTTACGCATTCTGAGTATCTTTCGGTGCATGGGTGAATACTTTCAGCCGATTGGGGTGGTGGGTCAGTTTAACCACGAAGAACGTAACATTGGTGACCCTCTCCACTATCCATTTGGTGTTGGGACGCTGTTCATAGGCCCATTCCAAGGGATCCACAGTGTCCAGTTGGGCCAGCATCGTCTCTAGCGACGCCCGATTGGTGATTGTGAAAGGATGGTCGTACACTGGGTTGATGGCACTGGAATAGAAATAGCACAATTCGCGCGTCATCTTATGGCATAAGATGTAGCCAAATGCTACATTTAATGTGAAGGACGTAGGTTGGTCATTGAAGATGGCTTCCACGTAGCTGCGTAGACGGGCGAGGTCGGTCAGTCGAAAATTGTACAAGTCCAATATAGGATGATGACGGTGGAAGCAGTGTCGGATCATGGGCCAATGGCGTCGATATATCTCACTCACTGGATGATCTTCGGATAAGAGATCGCTGGGAACATCCATCGCATCTTCCAGAAAATGTTCGTTGTTGTCAGGCGTATGACTGAAAACAGTAATGCTAGGAACCGGCTGGATATCTAGGCTCTTCTGAGCTGTGGGTATAGGCGGGCTCTCCGCGATCGCATCACCAGTGGCATTCTTCTCCCCGGGTTCATCTTCAGTAGATCTGTCCCACCTGGGTGCCTCTTTAGTGGAAAGTTGTCCCTCATGCCATGGTGACGGACCATGAGTCAAACGCTCATGCCGTTTTAACTGACTGGGTCGTCTGAAGAGTTGACCACATTCTTCGCATGGACGCTTGGGTGGCCCATGAATTGAACGTTCATGGCGCTGTAAATGATCTGGGCGCTGAAACGACAGTGTAGACCTACATATCGTACAGCTATACCGGGCGGTTACGTCGTGCTTGGTAGCCTCATGGCGGCGCAAGTCGTGCCGGCGAGTGAACGATTTCGAGCACGTAGTACAAGTGAACATCTTGGTGGTTGACAGAGTGTCTGATGAAACGGTCAGGCCGTTTCCTTTTTATAGCATTCCATTGTATGCTCGATATGACACAATACAGATAAAGCATATCGATAGGAATCTCGTGTACGATAAAGCAAATAGAGATGTGACGATAAAGCAAATAGAGATGTGACGATAAAGCAAATAGAGATGTGACGATAAAGCAAATCCAACACCGTGAGGCTTCCGGGAATTGACCAGGGGTGTCTACTGACAACACACAAATTCACACAACTACACCTGAATACGCCTTATACAGAAATACATTTAGGGCTGGGGTAACATTCCGGAGTATATCTTTGTGTAACGTTATTATTTTCGCCGAATTTATTGTTGGTGAACGGAAAAAATACCAATCACAATACGCACAAGTCCTTGACATATTATTGACGTAAAGTAAAATATCAGCAAAGTAACAAGGCTTTTGTGTTCTGGGTTGTAATAATGATATACTTCCAACCAAGCGTTATATATCTCATAAGAGCAGATTATTACATATGTATAATAGTCAGTTTGGATTTATTCATCGTACTGTGGCATCTGACAACATCGGCACCAAAAGATGAGATGATTGTCCAGTCGAGAGGATGAGTAGATTAAACACCAGCACCATCGTCATCATCAAAATCAAAAAGATTTCTTGGATTTTAACAATTGTCAGCTATGCACGGGCCTAAACACATACCAGTGTATTCGCTCGACATGTGAGCTTTTGGTGATACTTCTTTGGTCATCAATTGCTGGATAAAGCGTCATCGTTGATTTTCTAGCCATGTGTGGTATGTCTGGTGTGTTAGATGTAGGCGGGAGCCCTTCATCCTCTGCTGCTTATGTGAGAAGCTGGCTGTATAGAAATAGTTCCACCCTGCTGGACTGGATGCAAAGGGTTCCCATTTTTGTCCCCCGCCGCAACGCGGCCGGGGACTTTAAAATGGTTCTTGCTTCTTTGTGTCCGTGGATGTCCGTGTGTCCGTCCATGTCTGTTCGAAGCGATAACTTCCTAACGCTTTGTTGGATTCTTCCGAAATTCGGAATATGCATTCCTTGCGACAAGACGCCATTCAGTGTTGCATTTCAGCAACATCTGCCTGAAGGTGGCGCCACTGGGTTCCTTCTTTGTTTCTGTGGATGTCCGTGTGTCCGTCCATGTCTGTTCGAAGCGATAACTCCCTAATTCTTCGTCGGATTGTTCTGAAATTCGGCATATGCATTCCTTGTGACAAGACGCCATTCGGTGTTACATTTCGACAACATTTGTCCCCCGCCGCAACGTGCGGCCGGGGACTTTAAAATGGTTCTTGCTTCTTTGTGTCCGTGGATGTCCGTGTGTCCGTCCATGTCTGTTCGAAGCGATAACTTCCTAACGCTTTGTTGGATTCTTCCGAAATTCGGAATATGCATTCCTTGCGACAAGACGCCATTCAGTGTTGCATTTCAGCAACATCTGCCTGAAGGTGGCGCCACTGGGTTCCTTCTTTGTTTCTGTGGATGTCCGTGTGTCCGTCCATGTCTGTTCGAAGCGATAACTCCCTAATTCTTCGTCGGATTGTTCTGAAATTCGGCATATGCATTCCTTGTGACAAGACGCCATTCGGTGTTACATTTCGACAACATTTGTCCCCCGCCGCAACACCGGGGACTTTAAAATGGTTCTTGCTTCTTTGTGTCCGTGGATGTCCGTGTGTCCGTCCATGTCTGTTCGAAGCGATAACTTCCTAACGCTTTGTTGGATTCTTCCGAAATTCGAAATATGCATTCCTTGCGACAAGACGCCATTCAGTGTTGCATTTCAGCAACATCTGCCTGAAGGTGGCGCCACTGGGTTCCTTCTTTGTTTCTGTGGATGTCCGTGTACATCCGTGCATGTGTGTTCGAAGCGATAACTCCCTAATTCTTCGTCGGATTGTTCTGAAATTCGGCATATGCATTCCTTGTGACAAGACGCCATTCGGTGTTACATTTCGACAACATCTGCCTGAAGGTGGCGCCATTGGGTTGCTTCTTTGTGTCTGTGGATGTCCGTGTATGTCCGTGCATGTGTGTTTGAGGCGATAACTCCCTAATTCTTCGTTGGATTGTTCTGGAATTCGGCAAATGCATTCCTTGTGACAAGATGCCATTCGGTGTTGCATTTCGACAACATCTGCCAGAAGGTGGCACCACTGGGTTGCTTCTTTGTGTCTGTTGATGTCTGTGTACGTCCGTGCATGTCTGTTCGAATTTTTCGCAATCGATAACTTCCTAACACTTAGTTGCATCATTCCGATTACAAGGCCTGACACATATGACATCAATGATTAAGAATACTGCCATCCTTGCAACAAGACGTCAGTCGGTATTGTATTCCAGCAACATTTGCCTGTAGGTGGCGAGACACTGAGTTTCGTGGAGATCATCTCCCAAATCGTTAGGACTGTACATGTACCATGATACAGGACCAGAAGGACAAAAATTGCACCAGGTTCCTTATGGCTGACAACAGGGTGGATTTATTCCTAACCGCTGATCTCAATTCAAAAGCTGTGCCCACACATTGATTTTTGTCCCCGCCGCAAACGCGGCCGGGGACTTTAAAATGGTTCTTGCTTCTTTGTGTCCGTGGATGTCCGTGAATGTCCGTCCATGTCTGTTCGAAGCGATAACTTCCTAACGCTTTGTTGGATTCTTTCGAAATTCGGAATATGCATTCCTTGCGGCAAGACGCCAATCCGTATTGCATTTCAGCAACATCTGCCTGAAGGTGGCGCCACTAGTTCTTGCTTCTTTGCGTATGTGGATGTCCGTGTACGTCCGTGCATATCTGTTCGAAGCGATAACTTTCTAACGCTTAGTTGGATTCTTCCGAAATTCGGCATACGCATTCCTTGCGACAAGACACCAGTCCGTATTGCATTTCAGCAACATCTGCTTGAAGGTGGCGCCACTAGTTCTTGCTTCTTTGCATCCGTGGATGTCCGTGTACGTCCGTGCATGTCTGTTCGAAGTGATAACTTCCTAAAGTTTTGTTGGATTCTTCCAAAATTAGAATACGCATTCCTTGTGACAAGACGCCAGTCCGTATTACATTTCAGCAACATCTGCCTGAAGGTAGCGCCACTGGTTCTTGCTTCTTTGAGTCCGTGGATGTTCGTGTACGTCCGTGCATGTCTGTTCGAAACGATAACTTCCTAACGCTTTGTTGGATTCTTCCGAAATTCAGCATTCGCATTCCTTGCGACAAGAGGCCAGTCCGTATTGCATTTCAGCAACATCGGCCTGAAGGTGGCGCCACTGGGTCAAAATAGATTTTTTTCCGTGTACATCTGTTCGAAGCGATAACTTCCTAATGCTGTGTTGGATTATTCCGAAATTCGGAATACGCATTCCTTGCAACAGGACGCCAGTCCGTATTGCATTTCAGCAACATCTGCCTGAAGGTGGCGCCACTGAGTTTCTCTTCTTGTCCGATCCAGTCAAAATGGGCCTTCAATTTTGCTATATGAAATCATTCTATTCCACATCATATGATTTACCTTAAAGCTTTTGCATGAACCATATTTTATTTCAGAAGTATAATGTGAAATAACTGGCGGGGAAATCCCCGCAGTACTGAATCCCTGATTTTTGAATTTCGTGTCATCTTAAACGAAGGACAACATTTCCTTCAATTTTGCTAACAAATAATTGTATTGCACATCATATGATTTACCCTGAAGCTTCTGCACGAATCATTTGTGTCCACACTTGTGTATTACTATATTAATTACAACTGTGTTCCTAATGTTTGGGTGCACACTGTGCAGATGATCAATTTCCTGAATTGAACTGAATTCAACCTTGCCGGTCTTCAGACTGACAGATGATGGCATGCAGTTGTCAGTGCAGTTGTTCATGTACAGGGAGCTTTCTATGAATGAGTTGCAACCCCAAAAGGCTTAAAATTTATCAGGCACAGACCCATGTTTTTACCCCTCGACCAATTTTGGCCATGGGGTATTGTCATCATCTTGTACATCCGTCTGTCCGTACGTCCGTTCGTGAGCGAGATAGCCGGAAAACTGTTCCGCTGATGAATTCCAAATTTGTTATGCTTATTTACCTAGTCAAGGACCAGAAGCCTATAGAATTGGGACCTGATTGGGTGGGAACTTTAGCAGCCATCTTTAATTTCATGCAAAATGGATAATGATCCATATCTCGGAAACCATTCAAATGTTCAATACGAAATTTGATATACATCATCGATACATCAAGCAACTTTCAACGAATTACCAAACAGGCTTTTCTGATTAGCTGGGAACCCTGGAGGCCATCTTTAATTCATGCGAAATCGATAATGATAGCCTACATATCTCGGTTACCATTCAATTGTTTTATATGAAGGTTGGTATATATCATCGATACATCCAGATACTTTGAGTCGGGACCTGATTGACTGAAAACCTTGGTGGCCATCTTTAATTTAGGCAAAATCATTAATGATCTCTATATCTGATTCCGTTGGAGTGCTCAGTGTAAAATTTGGTATACATCATTGATGCATCAAGAGACTTACGATGAATGACAGATCTGGTTTCTCTGATTGGGCGGAAATCTTGGCGGCCATCTTTAATTTATTCAAAATCTTTAATGATGTTTATCTCTGATACCATTCAAATGTTCTATACGAAACTTGATTTACAGCATCGATGTATGAAGAGACTTGCATTAATGAATAACCACATTAGTTCCTCTGAGTGACGGGAAGGATGGGCAACCATCTTTAATTTATGTAAAATCATTAATGATCTCTTATCTCTGACACTGTTCAAATGCTCAATGTAAAATTTGGTATACATTATCGATGCATCATCTCGGTTACTTCTACACGATGTGCCTAGGATAAAGTACTATACTATACACAATTTTTTGTAATTCAGCATCGCAGAAAACCATCGATTGCGTTTTCATGGTAAAAGGCTTAGGAAAGAACTAAAAATACACTTCAATGCAGAGTGATTTTGATTGACGCCAGAAATCGCTCAGAACGCTTCTTCGGCGATCTAGACCCCAGGAGCATCTGGGACCTGGGCGGCCCCTGGATCCTCACCTAAAGTGCAATGATAGTGGCCGTACCACTTTGAATTTGCTTCCGACGCCCCCTGTATTAACAGACAGTGTCAACGTACTGTTCCAGCTGTCTCCCGTTCAGTGATTGGTCATTCGACCCCGCCATTTTAAACTAATACGAGCATTTTCATTGGATCACTATCAGATAAGACCCACCCCAATCTTCATACACAACCACGCGACTGTCTCAGTTGACTGATGACATAGCGCGGCCTCGTTTTTGATTTCAAAATCTGCCGTCTAACTGCGAAAATGCTGTTGTTGTTGCATCAGCCGATCATTGGCCCCCTGTAGAAGGTACTATAGGCTAATACATGTAGGCTACCATGCCATGAGATGATGCTTGGGATTGCATTTCGCTCACTTGCACCTACAGGTGGCGACAACTGGTGGCAAATTTAAAATTTGGTTTCCGGGCAACAGGTTGATGCCTTCAGCTTCTCGTCAAATTTGGTTTGCAGATAATGCCTTGAGATGTCACTTGGGGATGCTTCTCGATGCTTCACTGCATGGAAACTATATCACAGAAGCAATCTTAAAACTTGGGAAGGCAGAAAGACCCTTCCACATCCAACGCCTATGAAGCAGCAGTTGCCTCCCTCCTGTATATCCCCTGAGACCAACAATGCTAAAAAATATTGCTGCCATTTCGGCGGGGGACCTAGCATCCTCTGGCTGCTTGTTCTGGGTAATAGTGTCTCCGGACGACTCGTTATATCAATGTTGCATCAGGACCTTGGGTCCTTGATGCTGCTGCTAGGAATGTCCAGTGAGATTTATCTGACCGTTCCAGAGAGAGAAGTCTCACCCTGTCAGTACGTGATAGGCAGAGAGTGTGCAATGCTTTGGACCCAGCCATTATGTTGGGGAATTCATTGGTTGGGATGTCATTTTCTTCATCAGCTCTGGACCGAACATGTTCTCATCCCAGTGCCCTGAAAGGGGTGATGTCGTCAGGGTTAGTATCGGGGTCCCACTGATCGCCATTTGCGTACACTTCGCCATCCATAAGATGGCCTGCGAATCGTGTCTCCATTTTACGGTATTCCGTTCGGCCTTCATCCGGCGGAGAACAGACTTCGAGAAATCTGACAAATTACAGGTTTTCATACCACTTCGGAAACAGATATTGCTTGGGCTTACAAAATATATAGGTACGAATAACTTTCGTTTCATCCAAGAGGTGTGGTACATCTGTAATTTTGAACAATCACATGATTCGAAAATGGCGGGTTACGTTGGGGTTACGTCGATAGATTTTTAGCTGATTGGCTGACGAAGTCACGTTCTGGAAATTCCCTCTTGCAGTTGCCGAAAGTAGGCTGAAAATGGATACGCACGATCCCAGGGTCAGTCTTACCGCGTATAGATGACCGCAAGACTTTCTGTTCTAATTCCAAACGTCACATTCTTGGCTGTGCGGCAGCATCTTTTTGACGGTTTCCTAACCTGTTTACTATTGATAAGATTTCGATATTTTCGCATGGTACATGCAGGTCTTTTCGCGGGACGTGGATTGAGTTCAAAATGTATCCCAACCTCCCCACAGCGCATGCTTCGGTTCACGGGCTCACTCCACTAATGTCCATGCCCCCAATAGAGGAAGTCGACCTTTACGACGTAGCTATGACGTATACGGACACATCCCCGCAGACCGCGTCGTTTGAATCCGTCGTTTGAATCCGACCGAACTCCTTCAATTTGCACATGAACGAACTACTTTTCATATGGTCACCCCATTTAAACGGCGGAAATAATGTCAAGATCATTCTTCTAAACGCTAGGTCAACCGAGGTATAATGCAGAATTAAAAAGTATTCTGAACTTTCCACAAACATCGCTTTTACTATGTATGATGTCATTGCGGTGAAGTGCTGCTTGGGCGGAATCCTGTCCTAAAATCTGACTGGTAGTTGAGGTATTATTATGCCCCAGTGAGGAGGTTGAATGTATCCGAGTATTGAAATAATCAATCAATCGATTTTGTCTCTCTTATTCCGCAGATGTGGTGACGGTTTGATATTCAGCCGATCCGCGGGATTCGAGACGAGAGGCGCGGAGGTATTCAGTCCTTACTTTGATGCCTTCAAGCTCCATGGAGGCGACAACATACAGTTCCAATGCAACTTCACTGCATGTGCAACAAACTGCGACGGGGTAATTGAAAAGTTGTTGCTCAAAACTTAAGTAACGCAATTTCAGGCAAAACTTTAGTCCAATTCCAGCTTTCGTTAAGGGGGTCCTTCAGGTGCACAGGGCACCTAAATTGAAAAAAACATTGGCATGATAAGGACGTATGCAATATATTTGGTGATTATAGTATGATATACCGAAATATTCCTCATACCATGCTGAACACAAATGTGATATTATTTAGATATTCAATGCGGAATAAAGAGTACAATTACAGAAACAAACCTCTAAGGCGTTGCCAGAATTCAATAAAAACGCGCGCACACACACACTGTTAAAATTCAACTCTAAGCACAATATACAGTCTAGACTACAATGTAAACTATGTTAGATATGAAAATTATGTTGATCTTTTTTGGACGGATTTCGAAGCAATAGCCGCCGTATGGATTGATGTTGTCTGGCTGACTGGCCATCGTCAACATTCCAAGATACAAATTTTGTGTTCAAGGTTTGGTAAAAGTTTGAGCTCTTTTATGTATCACACAAACTAAACCTTTCCCGACCCCATATACTGATATTTTCAGATACCATACCAGATGCTGCATTGACTGCACCCATTCACCGCACCCATTCACTGCACCTTGGAGTATATCCCGATCTTCCCTCTCTCTCACCCTCGGAACAGAGACCTACCGTCCAGCTCCAAAACTAAGACTCGCCCCACCCCACCCCATATGCTGATATCCTCCGATACCATACCAGACGCTACATTGATCGCATCCATTCACTACACCCCAGGGGATAAGCTTATATCCCCATCTCCCTCACCCTCGGAACAGAGCCCAACCATCTATCTCCGAAACTAAGCCTCGCCCGACCCCATATGCTGATATTTTCAGATAGTATATCTGATACTGCATTGACTGCACTCATCCACTACACCCTGGGGGTATATCCCCCTTTCCCCCACCCTCGGAACAGAGCCTCACCCTCTATTTCCGAAATCAATCCTCGCCCGACGCCATATGCTGATATTTTCAGATAGCATATCGGATACTGCATTGACTTCACTCGTCCACTACACCTTGGCCTGGGGGCATATCCCCCCCCCCTACCCCACCCCCGGAACTGAGCCCCACACTGTATCTCCAAAAGTAAGCTTCGCCCGGCCCCATATGCTGATATTTTCATATAGCATATCTGATACTGCATTGATTGCACTCATCCACTACACCCTGGGGATATATCCACCTCTCCCCCTCCCCCACCCCTGGTAGAGAGCTCCACCCTTTATATCTCTGAAACTAACTATTAGGTATGAGATGCAGTGTACATTGTATATACACAAAACACACATGCCAAATTAACTACAGTATATTCCTTTATGGTAATTACTGATAGTTTGATAACATATCAAAAGTACAATATTAAACTAGACATTGTTGGTACAATGACGCGGTCTTTCCCTTCTTAACGCAAATGAGTATATACATTGTCGCGGGCCGCTTGGGTCGCGACCATTGTTTTGGTCGCTTTACACGCACAGACACGTTTTCTTCACATTGCTTGTTACTATCTTATAGGGTTTTTTTTACGTTTTTCTTCTAACAAACTTGCCTATATTGATAAGCGGCAGCTGTTGAACCCATTTCCGAGCTTTATTTGAGCCCCACACGGCTCCTTCATCGATCCGAAAATGTTAGTAGTTGAAATGTGTTTAGAAGATTGTTCCTGGAGTTCAAACAATGGCTTGAACGGAGAAAGTTAAGCTTGAGTTTTGGTTGCCTGGAGACTGCTTCTCACAGACTGTTTTTTTGCCCGACAAAATGACCCAAAATATCGATGGTCATGTGACATGAAGCAAAATTGGTTCCATATTTGCATTTGTACCAGGAAATACGGAATCATTATCAACGAAATAACTCATTCTTGGAAGTACCAGGCAGCAAATTAGAAGTCCGTATCTATTGCCGTTCAAGAGTTGTAAGGTTTCCAAAAATGAGCCAGCCCCGTCATCTATCACGGCATTAATTTTATTGTGAACACGCGATGCCTCGAGTGCTACAGCATAATCGCTATAGCGAAATTGACAACGCCCATTGAATAGATGAAATCAACAAATATGGCGACAGAACCATTTAGCAGCTTAATAGTCAGGGAATATTGTTTTTTTTTTTATATCTCTAAACCTATCAAAGCTACATTCCTGAAATTTCATAGGCAAATACATTTTCTTAATAATAGCTAAATATAGTGAAGATAGAGTAAATACTTTCTGTAAAATTTAACTAAAGCGTGAATTTCAAAAATTGCTAATTATATTCTATTCTTTCTGGTATATCTTGATGGCTTCTAATGTTTTACTGTTACGTCATATAAAGACCTAAATTCATGTGCAAATTTCAAGTTAGAATTCCTAACAGTTTTCAAGTTATGGCGATGTAGTCTGAAAACTGTCGGTGGTCATATCTCAAAAACCAAGGTCAAGGTCAGGTTGAAAATTCCGTGACGTCATACTTGTGTTATGGGGAACAAATGCACTAAATTAGGTTCCTGCAAGCTGTAGTTTTTATCGAGCTCGTAGCTTTAGCTGCGGAAAGCTCGATATAGGTGCCACAATGATGTCCGTCTGTCTGTCTATCTGTCTATCTATCTGACTATCTGTAGGACCAAGTATGTCTCCTAAACTACCCCCCCCCCCACCCGAACTCTCATCTATTCCAAATGCTTACATCTGGCGACACTTATTGGACCCATCCACTACCCTCGGGGAGCAGGCCCCCTCCCTGGGGCACCGAGCCCTACCCCATATCTTCTAAAGTAAGCTTTGCCCGACCCCATACCCTCATATAGTTTGGGAGCTCAGATAATTCTGTACACTTATTCAACCCATCCACTACCCTCGGGGAGCAGGCCCCCTCCCTGGGGCACCAAACCCCTACCCCATATCTTCTAAAGTAAGCTTTGCCCGACCCCATACCCTCATATAGTTTGGGAGCTCAGATCATTCTGTACACTTATTCAACCCATCCACTAACCCCCGGAGCATGTCCCCACCCCTGGGGCACTGAGCCCCACCCTACATCTTCTAAACTAAGCATTGCTCGACCCCATACCATCATATTTTTCCACAGCTTGCATGATCCTACACTTATTCAACCCATGCGCTACCCATGGAAGCATGTCCCCATCCTCGGGGCACTCTGCCCCACCATCCATCACCTAAACTAAGCTTCGCCCGATGCCATATCCTAATATTTTCCTGAAGCTTACATCATGCTACACGTATTCAATGCATTGCCCAACTCCATACCCTCATATTTCAGTTTCTAATTTTATATCTCTCATATGTGATACTGACCTGGTATTAGGCATGAGATGCAGTGTACGTTGTATATACAGGCATACATACCAAATCACCTACAGTACATTCCTTTATAGTATTTACTAATAGTTTGTTGACATTATTTTATTTCAGAAGTACAATATCAAAATAACCGGCGGGGGGATCCTGCAGTAGTGAACCCCTGTTAGTTTTTAATTTCGTGTCGCCTTAAATGAAGGACGCCATTTCCTTAAATTTTGCTATCAAATTCTGGTTGACCCTAAAGCTTTTTCACAACCATATCTGTGTCCACAGATTTAACTTGCTATATTAATTAAAACTGAGATTGAATCAGTTTGTGATGTCTCAGTCTTTACCAGTGCACATTATTATGGAGCATTAACAGTATGATTGAACACAGTTGTCATTGTTCATTCTTTTATTTGCATACAAATGTGAGGATTTACCACAGTGCTGGTGTCCTATTGCATACTGGAAATGATAGATTTACTCCAACTATTGCATTGTTATTAGCTTTGTTTGTTCATATATCATCACACAAAGTTACACCAAGAACGTGCTCCAAATTGCACACCTATTCTTCCTAACTATACATGTACATGTATTTATCAGATCTATGCAATGGCATGTGTAAGCTTACTTTCGAAAAAAAATGTAATCTTTATTGAAAGTTATATAATATAGTTCCTCCTTCAATCCAACCTCAACATCACTAATATAGAAATAATATTTCTTAATAACTGTATTGCTATTTTAAATGATGTGCATTGCCAATGATGTGCAGCCTCAAATGATGTGCCACCCTGAAGGGCTCGATCTTTTTGCGAAGCTGCATGTTTTAGTAGAACCCAAACAACACTTTTTACATTGTGTGATATTCAAGGTCAAGGTTATATCAGATCGTTTTATAATTGGCGCCAACAGAAAGTCAATATTGTGCTCACTATTGTGACATTATTTCTTCACTGTGAGTGCGTTAGTTTTTCAGAAAATGGAAGCCGTATTTTCGATATTTGGATACTCATCACTTCAAAGGTCAAGGTCAAGTTGTGAGACAAGTGGTGACCTTGTGACGTCATGTAGGTCACGTGACCTTATTTTCAGGCTGATCGCATCCAATCTCGAAACCAGAGCTATCCGGTCCTGTCCTCCCTACTAGGCTCTGGGACGGCGCTCAGCAGTACGATCGGTCATTGGATAGCACACAAAACCCTAGAATTTAGAACATAACGAGAGCGTATCTGTGGAGATTAAGCCGACGTCCCGACGTCATGGATGTTACGAGCGCGTCTGAAAGATGACGTAACCTACCAGAACTCTTCATGCATTCTTGCGAAACATTTTCTATTCTGACGTCATGACGTTATGACAGGCTGGCCATGCAAGTGACTCATGACTGACGTTTCATAAAGAATTGGATACGTTCCAATGGAACCGGAAGAGGACACGTGAACGAATTTTTCAATGTATTATGGGACCAATTTTCAGTGAGCGTCGTCCCAGGGGTTCATCGGAGCGGCCAATTGTCCAGCGGAGAGCGACCCCTGGTGGCGAGGTTGGATCGCATCAACCGTTCGAGATTTAACCACCAAAATTTCACTCATATAAAGGTCAAAGGTCAAATTTAAGGTCACATTCTTTTCGGACATTAAATTGTTCATTAATGTTAGACGTATCAATGCTGTAGCTTATTTTCTTATAAAATAACGGGTTTGAGGAACATTAAAAGGGGGATAACTACTTTTTCTTGTTACGTAACTGTTTAAAAATATAACTACAGCATGGCCATATGTAATTACAACACCTATAAGGGAAGTGGGAAGAGGTGCCGACATACTGACAGTCACATGACTTCACAGTATAGTCTTCTGGTTAACCTATTCTAACGCACATACCAAGAATCTAACGATTCGTGATATGTGTTTATCTCAGTTACGCTTGTATTGTACCTTTTCATGTGGCAACTTGGATGATATGACCACACGGCCCCTAGCACCGGCATAAGCGGTATTAGATACAAATCTAGAGAACTATGATGGAAATGCTCTGACAACTCGTATAATAGTAATTGGTGAGCTGTTTCGCTTTGACAACTTGTACACTGGGGATTGGTGAGCTGTATCGTCGTCAGATGAAAATGACGGCATTCAACACAAGACTAGTCTGTGAGGCCCGATGTCGACCCAGCATCAACTTCCCACAAATGCCAACATATATCAAAGACCAAAAGGTTTGTACAGGGGGCGGGACTTACCAACCAGTAACTTTCTTTCAGATATGTTCTTTAATTTTTACTGTTCCCCGCTAACAAAAAAACACCAGGGGAGATAACTCGAAAACTGCTTGTCTCACCCACTTATTTTATTCGCTCATTTTCTTGGGTAAATCTTCAAACTTTTACATTCTAGATTTCAGCTTCGTCGTCGTATACGTTTGGTCATTATTTGCAAAATAAAATGTAAATTTACACGCCTATACCTTGTTGGGTCAAGGTCAAGGCCAGTTGCCAAAATAATATGCATAACTTCAGACGTGTATCTAACCGCGTGCCCAATATTTAAGCTCTACAGTGAGGCTTTGAGGACGTTTCATTGGACACGAATTTGGATAGCATAATAATAATAAAATCCGTAGAATAACAATAGGTCTATCCATTGGAAATGGGAAGACTTAATAACCGATTCCCCTGCAGTACTGAACCCCTGGTAGTTTTGAATTTCGTGTCGCCTTAAGTGAAGGACAAAATTGCCTTTAATCTTGGGTGTCCAATCATTCTATTCCACATCATATGAGTTACGGACATCCAATAAATATTGGCAAAAATTTTAAAGCTAGGATAACATGAAAATACATCTTATTTTGAATGGCCGATTTTCTTTGGAACCACCATATCTTAATATAACTCTTCGTATAATTAGGTCGCATCATTAAACTAACAAACCTGCTCACATGATTACCAGACTTAAAATATATGTATACCAAGAACGTGCTACATGTATTCATCAGGTATACAACATGAGATGTATAAGCTTACTTTTGGAAAAAAAGAATATCTTTGAGTTTTATAATATACTTCGTCTTTCAATCCAACTTCAAACATCACTGACATAGAAGTCTATTTTTATAATAAATGTATTGTCATTGCCAGTGATGTGCAACCTCAAATGATGTGCCACCCTAAAGGGCTCGATCTTTATGCGAAGCTGCATGTTTACTCTTGCCATACCTGGTGTTCGTACAATAAAATCTTGAATCTTGAAACTAAGCCTCGCCCGACCCCATATGCTGATATTTTCAGATAGCATATCTCATGCACTCATGCACAACACCCTGGGGGTATATCCCCCCCGCCCTCATGATGAAATAAGATTAGTCCATTAACTCCAGCGTTCTCCCGTGATCAATGACCCCTCTTCTAATTACACTTCTTGATATTTCACGCTTCATCCCATGTATCATTCATTACAGTTATACTCGTCTCACAGATGCATAATATATTATTATGCAGTCTCAAAATTTGCTCCATTCTCTGATCGCCTTTTTAATCCGGTCATTTGGTTCCCTTGAACGCTTGTTAAATATTGTTTCATATATCAATATATAGTGTCATATTCAAGTGAAATTTACGCCCGCTTAGCAAAAGATCTTACCTCCAGAGTAAGGCAAACAGCATATGTTTGTCGAATATCAGCCCAATACAAGATCAAGCACTTGGTGAGCCCCACATGTGACAATGGCAGTGGAAGATTGAATAGAAACCCCAAACTGGTATTACTTGTTCTGCCGAGTGAGTGACATCTGCACAAGTCCTGGTAATCCTAAATCCCCGCAAAGGGTTTACCTGAACCTTTTTATCTCGCCTTGCGAAGTAAAGGGGAGATATTGTGAGGGGGGGGAAGAGGATGTCATCGTCGGTGTCTGTGTCTGTGTCCCCTGCCTGGAAATGATAAGGTTTTTGGTTTAGCGAATTAAAAAAAAAATCTAAAAAATTTTGAAAAAAAATAAAAATAAAAAAATATTGGGGATGGGTATTCCACCTGGGGGTACTACTCCTGGGGTGCTGCAATGTTAAAATCCCGATGATAAACTTTTGCGTTTAGCTGAAGTGCACATGTACATCTGTATTTAGAAAGTTTGCTGCAGTTGTCAGATGTCATTGGATGATTATGAATCTTGGTACACCTGTTTCTTATGATTAAAGGATGTACCTGTGCAATTTAGGAGATGAAATATTGATTTTTGTCCAAATTATGGTCAATGATAGAGTTTTCTGTTTAGATGAATTGTACATGTAGGCCTCACATGTACATGGTAAGTTTGCTGCAGTTGTCAGATCTCATTGGATGATTACGAAACTTGGTACACATGTTTCTTATGATTAGAGGATGTATCTGTGCTATTTAGGAGATGAAATATTAATTTTTGTTCAAATTTTGAGGGTTTTGTTCAAGTAATTTGCCAATGATAATGTACATGTATATACACGTGCACATGGAAAGTTTTCTGAAGCTGTCAGCTTTCATTGGATGAATTTGACACTTGGTACCCAAGTTCAATGTGATTTGAGCATGTGCTATTTAACAAATATGAATTTTTGTCCTAATTATTGCAGTTTAGACTTTGTACGTTTCCATTGATAAGGTTTCTGTTGGGCAAAAATTTGCATGTAGATCTGTACATGGAAAGGTTGTTGAACCTTTCGTGGGATGATTATAAAACTTGGTGAACATGTTTCATGTTTTCCTAGGTCAGAGCTGTCCCGCAGTAATCCCACATGGTACTGACCTATCCAGCAGTAATCCCAAATGGGACTGGCCTATCCAGCAGTAATGCCACACGGAACTCAACTATCCAGCAGTAATCCCAGACCGGACTGGCCTGTCCAGCAGTAATTCCATTTGGGACTGGCCTATCCAGCAGTAATCCCACACGAAACTGGCCTATGCAGCAGTAATCTCAAACGGGACTGACCTATCCAGAAGTAATAGGACACTGGACTGCAATATGCAGCAGTAATCCCACATGGCACTGTCCTATCCATCCATACTCCTACATGGGACTGACCTATTCCGCTGTAATCCCACACAGGTTTAGCCTATCCAGCAGTAATCCCACACGGGACTGGCTTTTCCAGCCGTAATCCCACACAGGATTGCCGTATGCAGCAGTAATCCCACACTGGACTGCCTATGCAGCAGTAATCCCACACGGGACTGTCCTATCCAGCATTAATCCCATACGAGACTTCTATCCAGCAGTAATCCCAGACAGGACCGGCCTATCCAGCAGTAATCCCACTTGGGACTGGACTATCCAGCAGTAATCCCACAGGGGACTGATCTAGCCGTCAGTAATAACACACGGGACTGGTCCATCCAGCAATAATCCTACACAGGACTGGTCTATCCAGCAGTAATCTCACATGAGACTGACCTATCCAGCAGTAATCTCACACTGGACTGCCCTATGCAGCAGTAAACCCACGGCACTGACCTGTCCATCCTACATGGGATTAACTTATATGCCGTTAATCCCACATGGGACTGATGTTATTACCAGATAACTACATGTATTCCAGACATTATTGTCTGTACTACATCACCTATTCCAGACGTTATTGTTTGCTCTACATGTATGCTTTCAATACTGCTGCAGCTTCGGCGGATGACCCCGCAAGGCGAGATGTTGGGGTTCTCAGAACGCTTGTTGGTGATTCGGATGAGTTCTCGAGTCGTTGCGTTTATTACACAATCTCGTACATTTCATCCTCAGCGGTTGTTTTGAATCAGCGCGTCGGTGTCGGAAGCCTGCGGTTTTCGCTTCGACACCCGATGTCAATTTCAGCCTAACTTCCAAGGTAGTCTGGCCGGCGATGAAATTCAAACCAGTCAAATCTCAAACCTCGCTGCGGATGGACCTGATGAGCTGCTTTGGTGCGCTTACTGATTGGTACGGTTCAACGGAAACCTCTCGAGCTATTTATATCCAGAACTGCTATCAGTAACTAACCAAGCCAGTGTATCGATCGTAACCTATCGATTGATACACTGGCTCGCGAGGATGAGTGAATGAGTGAGTGAATAGATACATTTTGCTTTCAGGTAACCTGCATTAGACAACTTCTGCACTACTTTGGAATACCATTCATGTCAGACTGAATTACTCCGGACATGCTGGATTGTGAGAGTTACAATAAATACATGAAAAATAAGTATAAAATACTTCTCAATGTAATATTCCTACATTGTGGCGGAGAATTTATAGTGTTGTTGGAACATTATTTCAACAGTGTGTTTTTGTCTTTATTGACTTCTACTGCATTCTAATTATCCTCGTTAATTTACATTGTTCGTACAAAGAGTTGTCATATTTGCATTCAGCACGATATATGGAGTTTTGGTATACGATACTGGTCATCAACTTTGGTGCATATATAGTTAACAGATCACCTGTAATTCAAAAATAGGTACCGTGTAACTGAAGGATCCTCTCAACATCCGTTCTAATATTACCGTATACAAGATAGATATACTAACACAAGGTTGGATAACCTGACTTCACGGGGACGATCTACAGAAATATGTAAGTTACATGGCAGGTTAATGATTAGTGACCATTATGCTACGATGGAATCTAATCCAGTTGAAGCCTACACAAATCTTGAACACCCGAATAGTGCCCTATTATTATCAACAGTGTGGTAAAAGGTACATCTAAAAGACGAACGCCGAGGACTCGATTTTTGGGAAATGAATTCACTCCTCATACATATGCAGCCACAGCACATGCCATTTGAAAACTGATTTTGTATACTTGTCGAAAAGTATTAGAAAATCCTGCTTGAATACCTTCCTGAATGTATTACTATTAATCAACGTAACTCCCAAAATAAGGCATTTTTCGTTACATTGCCGCTCGTCTGAAAACGACTAACTTGTTCGTATCTGGAGTGAAATCTGGAGGTTGTATGTTCTTGGAACTGTGAGTATATGTACGTAGGATACGTACATGTATTTAATTCATGAGATCTACAGTCGAGTTTTTTTTCCTGGGATTTCTAGTTGGAATAATAGTTGCAAGATTGTCTCTGATAAAATACTAATCTGCGACAGATTGGACTATGGAAAGAGTGATTTTGCTAAAGTGGTCACCATCTCATGTTCCTCTTTGAACAAAAGTAAAGAGTTTTATCAACCACAAATTTGGACATGGGTTCGGACAGCACCGCCTCACCATCAATTTATAGACACATACATTATGTTTGTGGAGCTGCTACTGCTATCGAATGTATGATCTATCAACTTTATCGTTCAGCGGTGTTAATTTAAGACTTTTGAAAGCTTGGGCCTATCTATGGTTTGACGACTGATTTACATTGTTCATCTGTGAACAACAATTGAAGACTTTCCCTTGTAGGACTCCTGCACCACTGAGGCAACGAAAAGGCGTTCCCTCTTAGGTAAGCCATTATTTTTGTCATATAAAGACATCATATTATATTTAGCCCACCATCACCAGATGGTGGGCTGTTCAAATCACTTTTCGTCCGTGGTCCGTCGTCCGTCCGTCCGTAAACAATTTTTGTTATCACGATTTCTCAGGAACTACTGCATGGATCTTTCTCAAATTTGGTACACAGGTTCCCCTTGGGGTCTAGTTGTGCAAGATATCTTTTCCGGTTCGATTCGAAATCCAATATGGCCACCAGACAGCCATCTTGGATTTCTCCATGAAACCTTGTTATCGCGATTTCTCAGGAAGTACTACATGGATCTTTCTCAAATTTGGTACACAGGTTCCCCTTGGGGTCTAGTTGTGCAAGATACCTTTTCTGATCCGATTCGAAAATCCAATATGGCCACCAGGCAGCCATCTTGGATTTCCCAATGAAACCTTGTTATGGCAATTTCTCAGGAACTACTCCATGGATCTTTCTCAAATTTGGTACACAGCTTCCCCTTGGGGTCTAGTTGTGCAAGATACCTTTTCCGGTCCGATTCGAAAATCCAATATGGCCACCAGGCAGCCATCTTGGATTTCCCCATGAAACCTTGTTATCGTGATTTCTCAGGAACTACTGCATGGATCTTTCTCAAATTTGGTACAAAGATTCACCTTGGGTTCTAGTTGTGCAAGATACCTTTTCTGATCCGATTCGAAAATCCAATATCTTGGATTTCCCCATGAAACCTTGTTATTGCGATTTCTCAGGAACTACTGCATGGATCTTTCTCAAATTTGGTACACAGGTTCCCCTTGTGGTCTAGTTGCGCAAGGATGGTCCGGCTGTCAACACGCAAGCGGTGTTAATTTAAGACTTTTGAAAGCTTGGGCCTATCTATGGTTTGACGACTGATTTACATTGTTCATCTGTGAACAACAATTGAAGACTTTCCCTTGTAGGACTCCTGCACCACTGAGGCAACGAAAAGGCGTTCCCTCTTAGGTAAGCCATTATTTTTGTCATATAAAGACATCATATTATATTTAGCCCACCATCACCAGATGGTGGGCTGTTCAAATCACTTTTCGTCCGTGGTCCGTCGTCCGTCCGTCCGTAAACAATTTTTGTTATCACGATTTCTCAGGAACTACTGCATGGATCTTTCTCAAATTTGGTACACAGGTTCCCCTTGGGGTCTAGTTGTGCAAGATATCTTTTCCGGTTCGATTCGAAATCCAATATGGCCACCAGACAGCCATCTTGGATTTCTCCATGAAACCTTGTTATCGCGATTTCTCAGGAAGTACTACATGGATCTTTCTCAAATTTGGTACACAGGTTCCCCTTGGGGTCTAGTTGTGCAAGATACCTTTTCTGATCCGATTCGAAAATCCAATATGGCCACCAGGCAGCCATCTTGGATTTCCCAATGAAACCTTGTTATGGCAATTTCTCAGGAACTACTCCATGGATCTTTCTCAAATTTGGTACACAGCTTCCCCTTGGGGTCTAGTTGTGCAAGATACCTTTTCCGGTCCGATTCGAAAATCCAATATGGCCACCAGGCAGCCATCTTGGATTTCCCCATGAAACCTTGTTATCGTGATTTCTCAGGAACTACTGCATGGATCTTTCTCAAATTTGGTACAAAGATTCACCTTGGGTTCTAGTTGTGCAAGATACCTTTTCTGATCCGATTCGAAAATCCAATATCTTGGATTTCCCCATGAAACCTTGTTATTGCGATTTCTCAGGAACTACTGCATGGATCTTTCTCAAATTTGGTACACAGGTTCCCCTTGTGGTCTAGTTGCGCAAGATACCTTCTCTGGTCTGATTCGAAAAACCAATATGGCCACCAGGTAGCCATCTTGGATTTCCCAATGAAACATTGTTATCGTCATTTCTCAGGAAGTACTGCATGGATCTTTCTCAAATTTGGTACACAGGTTCCCCTTCGGGTCTAGTTGTGCAAGATAACTTTTTTAGTCCGATTCAAAAAATCCAAGTTACGTTCAAGTTAATACGGTATTCCCGAGTTGTGACGTTGCATCACAAGAGTCGGCGGATCAAACGGTGGGGCATATTCTATATATTGACTATAGAGAATATCCATACCTTCACCTTCCATATCCAGGAGTTCAAATAATTTGGAATTAAAATGTATTTCTTCAAATCGTAAATCAGTTTTCTTTAGTCCATGCAGTTGCAAGTGAACTGCCCCACCCTTTCGTCTGCCGGCGGGTCAGCTACATGAAGGGACGTCACTCTTGTGGCACAATGTCACAACTCGACAACTGTAGACTACTGCATGCTACGATCCAAGGGAGATAGTCAGGATTCAGACACTTTCGATGTTTCAACATTACTGCGCGGACCGGATCCCTTCAGTATTATTGTACCATCTTACTATTTTCGAGCATGGTATCTTAAAAGAGATATCTCAAACTAGCCCAGTAAACAGAACAAAATTAGCAGTCGTTCTTAATTATAAAATCTTAAGTATGCCAAAGTGTTGAAGAGATTTGTGTTCGCTTCCAGTATCCAATGATGACACGTGCAAAAACAAAAATATAAATAAATAAAAACGAAGACGAAGGATTCTCCGTACATGTACATTGACTTTCAGACTAACTTTGCTCATTTCTCTTGTACTATAACAACCGACAGAAGTACAGTTTCTAGAAATCTGGAAACTTAGAAATATTATATATTGGTGTTTTCCACTGTCCCTTTTTTCGATCTTTTTTGCGCAGATTCGAAATTCTGTAAACAAAGTTACAAATCAATCGTTTGTTCTAGTAACAATGGACAAAAAGATCCTCTTGTCATTAGCTTACAATTAT
>JAVTVY010017147.1:0-65226 GCA_036873755.1 Hanleya hanleyi | reverse complement strand
TTTCGAGAAGGATTTCTTCAAGTTAATGAACAACGCTGTGTTTGGGAAGACCATGGAAAATTTGAGAAATAGGGTCGATGTGAGACTTGTGCAACACGCTGAGAAATTGCGTATGCTCGTGAATATGCCACATTTTCACGCATTCACGATATTTTACGAGAATCTGGCGGCGATACAAATGCTCAAACGCAAGTTGTTGTTAAATAGACCAATTTACATCGGCTTCGCCATATTAGACTTGTCTAAAATTCTGATGTATGATTTCCATTATTCATACATCAAGGCAAAATATGGGGCGAATGCCAAGATGCTATTCACGGACACGGACAGCTTAACTTACTGCATAGAGTGCGACGACTTTTATAAAGATATGGCGGAAAATGCGCATCTGTTCGATTTCAGCGATTACCCACCGTCTCATCCGCTTCATAGTCAGCGGAACAAGAAAGTTCTAGGCAAAATGAAGGATGAAACGGCGGGCGTACCCATCGCCGAATTCATTGGTTTACGCCCTAAGATGTATAGTTTTATTTACGGCGGCATCGAAAAGAAGACCGCTAAGGGCGTAGACAGGGGCGTGGTGAAAAACAAATTGCGTCACACCTCATACCGCGATTGTTTATTTGGCTCCACTCCCCAAATGGCTACAATGCAGAGAATCCAGAGCGAAAAACATCGCCTATATACGGTGGCTTTGAATAAAATCGCTCTGTCTCCTTACGATGACAAACGTTATATCCTCGATGACGGTGTGTCGTCATTGGCGTATGGCCACTGGCGTATTCCCAACCATTCATAGCTGAATAGATCCCATACATAAATAAGTCGACAGCAGTATACAATCTCCGAGAAAACATATTTCTTTATTATTATTATATCAAAACAACTCGAGTAATGAATGTAGCATGCGGTAACGATATCATTCACGTTGTATTAATTATTATAGACACGCCTTCTTTACCATCGTATGACAATGTACTACCCCATTTGTCGAAATATATCGAATACAATGTTATTAATGTATTGTTTTGTTCGTGTCTTCATTCTACTAGAGTCGACTTAATGACTTCTCGTGCATTTGCACACTCGTCCTCCAAGCGTCATCAAAATGAACACCGTCTTCAGACTGCACCCTGTCGCACGTGTTCATAAGTTCACCCATGACACGATCCTTTAAATGAAGGGCGCGTAGATTTGACACTGTGTTGACGACCGCCTCACGTAGCGACTCTCTCATTTGCGGTATAAAATGGCCCTCCGCCAAATTCGCTGCCCGGCTTTCCGCGTATCCCGCATTCATATACTTCAGTTTCTTCTCGGCGATGGCGGTGTTATAGGCCAGACGTGTAGGAATGGCGAATTGCGTCTTCCAAATTTCACGCAGTATCTTTTTATTGCGGTTTGCATTATCGACACTAGGGCGACGCCTTTTTCGAACTCCACTACCCCCAGTCTGCTGAATGCCTTTAAACCAGGGCGGTGTTTCCCTCGTGAACATGCCATGCCCCGCTTGAATATTTGCGAGAATATTTTTATCCAGTCTCCGTGCTTCGGGAGTTGTAGGTCTCAAGTTTATGAATAATGATCCAAACGGAGTGGTAACGGCATCCTCGTACGCCTTCATAAAGTAATCCAAACGTGTAGGGTAAATGCTACGACCCAATAATGTGATTTGCTGTTTATCGATGGGGTTATTGAATAAAACCATATAGTGACAGTTCAGCGCGATATCCCTCGAGGCTTTTTCCCCCTCGAATAGATTCTGCACTATATAGATAGCAGACACGTTGTCGTGGTGGGATCCTTTAGTGAACAAATCGGATATCCTGGTGTCGTTTTTCGCCTCCGTCATGAGATCATCAATGACGATGAGATTTCTCACTGCGGAATCGAAATAGGCGTCATCGCCGAGATTCGCGGGTATTCCTCTAACGAACTCCATCCCCGGTATCACTTTCAACATTTCCTCGTATAGAGGTTGCCATTTGCCGTAACAGTAAATAATTCTCTGCGGTGTAGGATGCACATATTGTTTAATTCCTCGCAATAGCTTGTCCACCCATACACTTTTCCCGCTAAAAGAAGGTCCAACAACCTTCATCGTAAACGGGTGTTCCAAAATCACCTTTCTATGCTCCATGATCGATGCGAGGAACGGACTGACCGCACACCACGCATGCACGCGTCTTAAATACACCGATGTCGAACGGAACTAATCGATCGTCTCGATGTCTTCTTCCGATACCCAGCTCGCGAATTTCACGGGCCAACCCACATATTTGACCAGTTTTTCCACTTTACCTCTACGCCGACGCGTTTTCAACACTTTCTCTATTCGCCATAGGGCGTTAGGGTCTTTCACTACTTTCTGTAGTTCTGCCTCATAAAAAGTTCCAGCTATAGGTTCATCTAGAAAATCTTTCAAGCGATAAATAGGTAGACCTTGCCGACGAAAGCGTTGGGTTACTTCGAACAGTTCCTCCGTCCACTTGGCCTGGTAATCGCGTTGAAATACGTAGCGGATATGGGAAATTCGGACGGTATCACCCACTTCGAATTTAAAAGGTTTGCGTTTTACCGGCTTCGCCGTGTCAACGTATAGCCTTTTCCATAATAGGGCTTCATTATTTTCACTCACGTCAGCTGGGGAGAGGCCACCTAGCGATCTATGCGGTCGGCGGTTATAACTATTCACGATATCTTGCAGAACATGGATATAACGATAGCTTTGTTTATGAGTAAAATATCTGTACAAATTGTTCTTGATCGTTCGCACCACGCGTTCAGCGTAGTTCGCCTTTTTTTCGTTCTGCGTGACCTGGAAAAAAATCCCCTTCTTCCTCAAATAACTTCTCACCGTCTTATTCACAAATTCCGACCCTTTATCAGATCGGATTCGCAACGGCACTCGACCCTTTTCCAATATCCTGTTCAAGGCTTGCAACACCGAGTTTGGGCGTTTATTCGGTAACGGTTCCACCCATAGGTATCTAGAAAATACATCTATGACGAACAAGAGGAATTTTACACCATCGTTGTGTTCCGATATATTAGATACATCGGCCAGATCGATATCGAACAGCGAATCTATCCCCGAAGTTACTACCCTGTTCCTCCTGAATGTATGATGCACCGGCTTTTGCAAGCTATAAGCGTCCTGGTCGCTCAACCACTGCTTTAGCTCTTTAGACGCTACGTTATAGCCATCGGCCTTTAATAAGGCGTTTAATTTAGAAAGTCCGGTGAAGCTGATAGGGTTTTTCGGGTCGAAATAGGCTCGCGACAAGTACGTTTTCCACCCGTTCCCATTCATATCCACGAACTCGAATGATGAAAACGATGACTCACACCTCTTTAAATATAATAAGAAAACGAACGGTGTGTGGTTTACTAAACCTTTTATTAATATTGATAGGACAATGCGAGTAGTTTAACAATGCAAGTTCGGCGAATTATTTAAACAATGTGAAAAATACCGCGTGACAAAGTTGTATACGTAGCAATCGTTATGACAATGGTTTTGATCGAAATCCGTAACGATACTGGACAGAGTTATACCCCGTATGAGCTGAAGTAGGACGTATATACAATAGTGACCGCAAGTAAAAGAGTTATCTCCTTGAAGCTGTCTATAACTGTAATAACGGAATTTACTATTGTTTTCGAGAAATTTTACGAAATGGTTCGAATAATATTCCGGAGGATGTCCTAGGGAATCGAAAAATGTTCCTCGCTGGTTCCGGAAATAAAACACCACCCAGTGTTCCCCGGGGAGACTCGCCACGTCGGTATTCACGATAAAAGCCGCTGGTGTTCGTGGGATGTAGTTTGGAATTTTGTTAGCCGGGTACACACCTCGTACACAAGCGTCGAGCGTACGGTCGCTGTGAATGATGCACAGAAGTTCGTCCGTATTCATGGTGTGATGGAGATGATGTTGCGAGACTTATCCACCTCGAACAGCGCTGGGAATTCGGCATAGGCAATACAGCTCACATTTTCCGGTAATGGTTCGTCGAAGGTCGCTTCCAGACGTACGTTGCCTTGTCTCAGGAGTTGAAGGTGATCTTCTGCGGCGTAGGAGGGGTCGAGGTTGAAGGCGTAGAGGGTAGAGCCGTTGTGATAATCGTACCAGGTTATAGAATTACCGAAGTTATCGCCGGTACGTCCTATGCTATCGAACAAACTCAGGTAAGCCGATGTGTATGAACTCTTCTCCCAGTCCGAGTTATACCGCGTTCTCAGGAAATGACCTGGAGTCGTTACGCCGTCAATATTCACCGAGAGATTGGCCAGTTTGAAGTGTTGAAAGTTTAGGGGGTTCTTTTTATAATCCCCGGCCACGGCTTTGGATGATACGAATCCTATCACCAGTCTGCTGGGGTAGACGGATAAAAACATATTATCCCAGCGGAAGAGAGTCTGTCCCGCGGCTAAGGAAGCCATTTTGGTCTCCGTTCTCACGTACGGATACTTGGCTGATGTATTTTCCAAGGCCTTGGCATGTCCCAAAATCACGCCGGGGTTTACGCGAACTTTCTCGACTTTCAGGTTGATATCTTGTATCACCAGTTTATACGCCGGATTTTCCTCACCCGACATCACGGTGAACTGCGGGGTGGAGCGATACATTTTGATGTATACGTCCACGTTATTCAGCAAGTAGCGCTGTTGTTTGAAAATGTCTTGCATGAAGTTTCCTTCCATTTCGAATACATTACTCTCCGCGATGAATTTCCTTCTCTGCGTAAGCCCGGCATTTTGACCTGATGCGGCATCTCCGGTATCCAGATTAATACCTTCGTCGGCTACATATAGTTGGGGCACTAGCTGCGTGGTTTTAGCGTCTTCGCCGAAATTCATTAGCGTTTGAATGTAGGCTTTATAGGGGTAACTGTTGTCCATGACCGTCATAAGCTTACCCTGCATGGAGACGTCTATCCGAGACCACATAGTTTGGAGGAGTAAATTGATAGGGCCGCATTTTTCGTCCTTGCTCAAAGGGGTGCCATCTCTGTGAGTTATTTTAGCCTTAACGTAAAGTCTGCAGGATTTCAAGTCGACGTAATCCGAGCCTTGACCGGATATCAGGAATTCGACGGGTGCATCGTCCGAGATTTGAGAAGACGGTCGAACGTCGATAACATAGCGACTTTCAACCGCTGTTTGCGTAGGGGGTAATAAGAACAACGATAATTCGCTAGGTTGACCTTCGGTGAACCCTTTGTCGGTGAGGAGTGCCATGCTATAACTTGAAGAGATGCGATCTTTTGGTCCGCGCTCTCCGTTTATCCGTGGGTGAACTGATGGTAGGGAGAGAACGCTTCCTATTTATGGGTTCCTGTTGACGCGTTCTCGAGACTTCGGACTTGGCTTGTTCGACCACTTGTTGAGAGGGGGCCGTAAGCTGAATAGTCGGTGTCTTGAATTTCTTCTCACTGACGTTTCTAGAATGGGGATCGACGGGGATAATGCAAGATTCACTCGTCTTACCGCCGAGTCCTCCACCTTTCTGCTTCTTAAAATACGTCGAGGGTTTATGGACAGACTTTGCTTCGTTCCGATAAAATCTGATCCATTTATTCACATCGGGGATGTACAACGGTCTCCCGGACATAGCTGTTTTTTTACATGAAGCGTTACGATGATGGATTCGGTGAGAAATATGGCCGGATCACCCTGTTCGTCGGTTATATCGATTTCTAGATAGCGTACGTCGCTTAAAATGATCGGTAGGTAATACGGCGTGGGGTATATCCTAGATACCGGTTTTTTCTGGAGTCCAGAGGCCTCGACGTAGCGTAGTAGAGGTACTTTCGTCTCGCCTATGAAGGAATCTCCGCATATATTACAACATAGGCGCAGAAGAGATCGTGATTTAACCCGCGGCTGTCTTTGGATGAATATTTCTGCTAAGGCTACGACTCAAGACTCGTCGAAATGGATGCTTTTATTCAAGCTAACGCGAAATTTGTAGGGTCGATTCTCGGGGAAGAGCGTCTTGGAGTCCTCGCTGCTTATGACGATGTACTTATCCATTCGACTGATTCGCTGTCAACTGTCTCCCTAGGCGTTCGTATAGCGTTATATAGTAATCCCATATTTCAACTTTCGACGTATCGGAAACATTCTGACACACTGAATATGTATAGATACGTAGTAAAATTAGACGGCCTCTATTTACTACGCCGTCTTCAAACATGTTATGGATGACAGATTTGTAGGCGTGTAAATAGGTGACGGCATTCACCATTTGATTCCAGTCCATGGTTAAATCCTCTTTTCTAGTAGGTTATGAATAGCTGTATCGATGAGACGGGTTCGAGCTTTGAGTAATGTCCACTGCATGTAGTTTAAGACCACCCCCTTTATAGTGGCTTTGTCGTTGATAAAATAGCGTCGATCAACCCTCAGTAACTTGGCGTATATGCAAACAGTAGCCCGCAAATGTTTATCAACGGTAACTTGTTGCATCGGCGTACATAACGTTCTGTTGGGTATGACGGTTATATCGCCCGATGGTCTTTCGTAAACGCGCGGAGTATCCTTCGCCGTCTGATACGCGCAAGAAGGACATGGCGTTCGTTTCGTCGGCAATACGATTAGTGGTATGATTAGGAGTAGAATAGCTATGATGGAGAGGGTTTTGAGTACGACGAGTTTTCTCTGGTATTGATCCATATGGCTCGATGTTCGTCTGCGGAATGGGAGGGGAATGTTTAAACATATAATTTATATGTCCCTTAGAGCTCGACATTTCTACGAATCGATCGCATTCTCACGTCATCGCGTTTATTGTACCGTATAGACGAGTCTTGAAGGTAGGTCGATGTGTTATAATTACACGTGCCTGCGGGCGTACCGCATTAGTCACGCGTCGCCGATTCGTCGACGAACGGCGCCCGCGGCAACACCGCGCCGACACCGCACCAACGCGGCGGAGTAATAACACCGCGAACTCGGTGTTTTTGAACTCTCCCTCTCTTACACCGACATCACACCAACATGGCGGCGTTTCTCTAGTATTTAAGTATTAACACCACAAACTGGGTGTTTTTTAACTCTCCCTCTCTTACTACTGGTACATACTCCAGAAACGACTTGGAAGCTCATTTGGATAAAGAATAATGGTCACTGATTAGGATTTAATGCAAAGAACATCATCATGTCTTGCTGACATCAATGAAAACTGTTGAATGCTTCACCCTTGTAGGAAACTATCTTGTGTTTTTATTATTATTATTTCACACACATTTGGAATTGGTGCTAACTGTCATACGAAGTACGTCTTTCGATTACTGACACAGAAATTCTTTTATGGATGATAACTATTGAATATGGGATCTAACGGTTGCTAAGGGTAGGAGAGCTACATACGACTGGTTTTGTGGAAAACCCGATGTCAGTATCCAAATCGAAGGCTAAGATAATATAATTTCTTGCGCTTGACAGGAGGAAATTACGAAAGCCGAGAGGGGACTTCTGACTTCTGACTTCCGACTTCCGACTTCTGACTTCCGACTTCCGACTTCTGACTTCCGACTTCCGACTTCTGACTTCCGACTTCAGACTTAGGATTTTTTTTCTTTTATAATGCATTACATCTTACACATGTAAATTATGAAGCATGGAATAACACAGTATCATTATTATGGCATATTCTACTTAAAAACCTGCTTGCATGTACTTATAATAATCAGATAATCATTGAAGTTTATCTTGAGCTATGTTCTGATTATTAAAAAGCGATTTCTAATGTAAATAGAAATGCCCTATGTCAAAAGTTAAAGGCGCCTCATTTACATAATATAATTGCACAATTTGATACCTTACGAATAATCACATTTAATGCGCCCTTTCCACATTAATCGTTGGACAATGCTGTCTTGTCCCTGTGGCGGCGAAAGGTGCACAGCACGTGGACCCCCGTGTGATCTCCGGTTCGTTCTCATGATCCCTCCCTTATGTTTATAACATGGAGCGGGTTTTTCATGTATTGATAACTGATGTAAATATGATAATATGAATGGATCAAATATCCCAATACAGGACTAATAATCTTACATTTATGATAATTTTGACAACTTCAGGTCGAAAATATACCAGTCATTATCCATTAAAATATATTCTGGGTTAACCCTATCTGGGCTGTGCTTTTTGGGATCTGTCCAGGGGGCGGGGGGCATTTTGCCCCCCCCCCCTCCGAAAATATTTTTAAAAAATGTGGTAAGGTAATATAAAGCATTATCGAATAATATGTAGTATGATAATTTACGCATCAATGCGACAAGGAGATGTCATTATATTTATCGATTATTCAAATATTATTTACGATTTTCTGCTTTCCTAGGACACACAAAATAACTAAACCTAATTTTGTCAAGCCCAAGCCAAATCATATCATAAGATCGTACCATTACTTCCAAATATAATTAACAAATAATATAAATATTGTTTGTATCAGGCATTTTAATTCTCTCCCCTCCCTTCTCCAAAACTCTTCATAATTTTGATCACTTAAAGGGAAACTTAAATGGAAAATTAAAACTTCTGTGGGGGAGATATTTTGTTGCCATATATTTCTGAAATTGCCCCCATTGTTCTCAATTTTTATTTTATTTTTTCATTTTTTTTGCTTGTAAATATTTCCTCTGGTTGATGAGAAACTTTCTGGAACTGATAAAAATATGATATGCAAATGAGGTATTGGTGAGTTAATTAGATAGACAAATAAGGATATTTAGGATTCTGATATCTTTGCAGTCCATGAACTTGTTTAAGGAGGTGTGTTAGTTGAAATGAATTTTTAATAAATATGAAACGCATAGACCTTTGTTACTCCATATTCTTTAATAAGATATCATAACCCATGCAATTTCAAAATAAAGCCCTTTGTAACCTGTTGATATGAGAACCGTATTTCTATAAATGCTTAGAACTTTTTAAAACTAGTTTTCATGATGCTATAAATAAGCAATATTACAAATAATGAGATTAGACTTATAATAGATTTGTGACAATTCCAGTATAATCTAGCTCATTATCTTGAGTATTTCGTGACATCACCAAATATCATTTGCAATAAATTCCATCAATAGCAGATTTAAACTTCAAACGCAATGTCTCTGTAACCGTGGCCTAAAACTGAACCTAGAACATTGGGGTTCCCTTTTAAATTGCCGATACTAGTAATCAGAAAGATCAAAGCACAAAGTCACAGACGGAAATATAGGTATTATTATCATGTATGTAAAGGTAAAGTTGCAAGGGGTGAATGGATGTACAAAATTCTGAAGTCGGAAGTCAGAAGTCAGAAGTCGGAAGTCAGAAGTCGGAAGTCAGAAGTCAGAAGTCAGAAGTCGGAAGTCAGAAGTCAGAAGTCGGAAGTCAGAAGTCGGAACTCGGAAGTCGGAAGTCAGAAGTCAGAAGTCGGAAGTCAAAATCAAAATAATCAAGTTTTGGAGAAGGGAGGAGAGAGAACTAAAATGCCTTGATACAAACAATATTTATCTTATTTGTTAATTATATTTGGGAGTAATGGTACGATCTCGTGATATGATTTGGCTTGGGCTTGACAAAATTAGGTTTAGTTTTTTTGTGTCAGAAAATCGTAAATAATATTTGAATAATCGATGAATATAATGGCATCGCCTTGTCGCATTGATGCGTAAATTATCATACTATATTATTCGACCATGCTTTGGAAGTAATTGTGAATAGAATTTAAAATATTTACGGAGGGGGGGGGGGGGGCGAAATGCCCCCTTGGACAGATCCCAAAAAGCCCAGGCCAGATAGGGTTAACCCAGAATATATTTTAAGTGGAAGTCGGAAGTCAGAAGTCAGAAGTCGGAAGTCAGAAGTCGGAAGTCAGAAGTCAGAAGTCAGAAGTCGGAAGTCAGAAGTCGGAAGTCAGAAGTCCCTTCTCGGCTTTCGTAGGAAATAGCACGAACTTACTTTCTCCTGGGGAGCAAGAATCACATGTGGAGGTGTGAAATGTTATTACAGGTAGGCGTCCTGTGAGCTGTTATAACATTCACGGGGGTTTCTGGTTTAAATAGAAGTCAGTTGTATGGTCAGGCCATCTCGTCAGCGGTTAGCTAAGCATTAACACACGACAGTGTTAGACCCCGTGTTTCATCCATATAGCCTGGTGTCACTATACTCCATTAGATTCGGCTAGTTTGCCTGTACGTCTTCAAAAACCATCTGCAGATTTCTAGTCCTTACCGGAGTTTATAGCGCTTAATCAAACAGCGTTGTGCGTTCGTTCCGGCATATAGTTGACATGGACATGCAGTCCGTAAGAGGAAAACTTGGACGATAATAAATATGAAACGCATAGACCTTTGTTACTCCATATTCTTTAATAAGATATCATAACCCATGCAATTTCAAAATAAAGCCCTTTGTAACCTGTTGATATGAGAACCGTATTTCTATAAATGCTTAGAACTTTTTAAAACTAGTTTTCATGATGCTATAAATAAGCAATATTACAAATAATGAGATTAGACTTATAATAGATTTGTGACAATTCCGGTATATTCTAGCTCATTATCTTGAGTATTTCGTGACATCACCAAATATCATTTGCAATAAATTCCATCAATAGCAGATTTAAACTTCAAACGCAATGTCTCTGTAACCGTGGCCTAAAACTGGACCTAGAACATTGGGGTTCCCTTTTAAATTGCCGATACTAGTAATCAGAAATATCAAAGCACAAAGTCACAGACGGAAATATAGGTATTATTATCATGTATGTAAAGGTAAAGTTGCAAGGGGTGAATGGATGTACAAAATTCTGAAGTCGGAAGTTAGAAGTCGGAAGTCGGAAGTCGGAAGTCAGAAGTCGGAAGTCGGAAGTCGGAAGTCAGAAGTCAGAAGTCAGAAGTCGGAAGTCGGAAGTCAGAAGTCAGAAGTCGGAAGTCGGAAGTCAGAAGTCAGAAGTCGGAAGTCAAAATCAAAATAATCAAGTTTTGGAGAAGGGAGGAGAGAGAACTAAAATGCCTTGATACAAACAATATTTATCTTATTTGTTAATTATATTTGGGAGTAATGGTACGATCTCGTGATATGATTTGGCTTGGGCTTGACAAAATTAGGTTTAGTTTTTGTGTGTCAGAAAATCGTAAATAATATTTGAATAATCGATGAATATAATGGCATCGCCTTGTCGCATTGATGCGTAAATTATCATACTATATTATTCGACCATGCTTTGGAAGTAATTGTGATCAGTTGAATAGAATTTAAAATATTTACGGGGGGGGGGGGCGAAATGCCCCCTTGGACAGATCCCAAAAAGCCCAGGCCAGATAGGGTTAACCCAGAATATATTTTAAGTGGAAGTCGGAAGTCAGAAGTCGGAAGTCCCTTCTCGGCTTTCGTAGGAAATAGCACGAACTTACTTTCTCCTGGGGAGCAAGAATCACATGTGGAGGTGTGAAATGTTATTACAGGTAGGCGTCCTGTGAGCTGTTATAACATTCACGGGGGTTTCTGGTTTAAATAGAAGTCAGTTGTATGGTCAGGCCATCTCGTCAGCGGTTAGCTAAGCATTAGCACACGACAGTGTTAGACCCCGTGTTTCATCCATATAGCCTGGTGTCACTATACTCCATTAGATTCGGCTAGTTTGCCTGTACGTCTTCAAAAACCATCTGCAGATTTCTAGTCCTTACCGGAGTTTATAGCGCTTAATCAAACAGCGTTGTGCGTTCGTTCCGGCATATAGTTGACATGGACATGCAGTCCGTAAGAGGAAAACTTGGACGATTTTTGATGCAAAATTTGACTCTTCCAGAGAGATCGAACTGATTTGCTGGATCAGATAATGAAACATTGTTCAGAAGAATCACAGAGTTTAACACGAGAAGAGTTCTCATGTAACGGAGTTCCCATGTGAAAGAGACGGCAACATTACAGCATAACTTTACGATGAATTAAAGGCAGTTTTGAACCATATTAACATGATCAGTATAGGGATCTAGTACGGTGAAGTTGATTTCGCAACTGATTTATCGACAGAGGGACACATAGGCTACGTGACCGTAAACAGCTGATTATTTCCGATTCATCTCAGATTGTTTGGAATCTCGGAATATTATGTGGTCATTGAGCTTGCTACAAGTCCGATGAAGACCGGAAGATTGCCAGGGCGGACATGGCAGATGAGAGAGCTGATGTATACAAGATCGAGCAGCAGCTTGTTGCACGATGCAACCTGGTATGGTGGGATATATACCCCTTTTTCAGTATGACTGCTATGGATATGATCATTTTTCTATATGATAATATCTCATTTACTCTCGTTTCAGATTTCACGAAGCATTTACGCACTACGAGAATGCAATGCTACAATATGTAATGAAGGCAGCCGGTGTTTCCCAGAACTTATTTTGGAAGGCGAGATCAGCGCCAACCCTTAAGTGTATGACGAAGGGAGGTTTAACAGATGAGCGGATGAGAATTTTCTATCTTGTTACATGATCGCTGCATTTTGTAATGTATTTGATCGTCAGGAGTCCAACTTTCAGGTCCACTTCAGGTGTTGTAGATGTGGTCAATGCATTTTACCTTTTCAGAAACAGTTATATTATACCCGATAGGATGTTTAAGGCCAATCCCAACAGAAGGTACAGACGAGTCGCCAGTTTCGACCCACTAAAGAGAAATTTGCATCTGTTTCAGAAGGAAATGGTTTGATTGGCATATTCATTATCTTGATCGCCGTACAATTGTCCATCGCCTTTATTAACAAACTAACTTAGCTAGGGATAAACTGAACTGCAGGGAAAATAAAATCACATTTCTTAATGAGAGGTGTCAGCTCCGACCCACTGTCGCCAGTTCCGATCCAGCCTCATTTTGACATTGACCTTTGACCCAGATATAAACAAATGTAATCGTCAACATGATAACTTTCCGCCAAAATAGGGTCCTAGCTGGATATTTCATTTTGAATGTCCTCGTCTGATAAGTGAACATCTGACGTTAAAGAATGCGGGTTGGGGGTGATAGTGATATGGTCGAGCTGATCATACTGCCAAGATATATTGAAAACTGAAATAACTCCGATGGCTAATAAGCGTATACTCACTCGAAAATGACGATAAATCAGCCGTTCTTTCACTTATTTTACCTCTGAATATCAGAGTAAAGAGAAGAAATGCTAATCAGCACTCGAGTTACGATTTTACGTAATGAGCGCTGCGTTCGCAAGACATTTCCAGGTCATCTGGACCCAGATTGGTCATCCATGGATGATGGTGGTTCGGAACTGGGTCCGTCAGTTGATGTCAACAATGGAGCAGGTAGCCTTTAGAGAGACACCCCAGTAAATAAATTTATGACAGATACATAGTACCATATGATAATTATATGTGAGAAACAAAACATCAAAACTTTGATCGGAAGCCCTGGCAGACGACACGGTTTTTGACCAACGGCGAGTCATGGTGTTTGTACTTAGACCGATGTAGTCGTGTGTATGGAGTGGTTCGGCAAAGCTGTCTCCTAACGAAACCAGTGAATGCATAATATAATTTACCATGATTGAGAGGTTGACCAACTTGCTTAAATACACCAAATGTTTTATGATTTCGCGTGATCATGGTTATGACAAAAAGCAATATTTTGGGAAGTGGATCGGAACTGACACTGGATCGGAACTGGCGACGTCACTGTACCTCATGCTATTTGAAATGTATCATATTGATTAGAAATCATGACAGTTGCGCTACCTGTCCAATGTCTCTATTGATTACTATTGTACATGATGTGACGTGATCATTTGCATATAAATCTTGGAAGGGAAAGCACACTAATTGTTGGTCGAGGAATAATGGAGATTTTTATATACGAGACTAATATGGAGTATTGTTGTTTTAAGAGAACTGTACAATCATAACTAAAATGGAAGTTTTGTTGACGCCATGACACATGGAAATGAATTGAGCTGCATCAGCGCTACTGTGAAACATGTGAAATTCGGGAAGGCATTTATATTTTGTTCTATGCTATTGAAAAATGGCCAAGATATTGACAACCACAGGAGGTGGTGGTGATTGGTCAGTGATCTGATATTGAAATGTTAAAGAGCTCGACACGGAGAAAATTGTCGGCAGCTTTCATAGCTTTATATACATATTTTAAGAGCTCAAAAGAATTGATAATGGTTTACAGACGACCAGAATATGGAAAGCATAATATACAAAGGAAGTATGAAATTTGTCTAAAAATGCCTAGCTATGTCCATTTTGAAGTATGCTTACAGCAGAACGTTCTTTTGGAAGTTCAACTGATACCAGAAATTCTTTGATGGATGATAACTATTGGGATATGGGATCTAACGGTTGCTAAGGGTAGGAGAGCTACATACGACTAGTTTTGTGGAAAACCCGATGTCAGTATCCAAATCGAAGGCTAAGATAATATAATTTCTTGCGCTTGACAGGAGGAAATAGCACGAAATTACTTTCTCCTGGGGAGCAAGAATCACATGTGGAGGCGTGAAATGTTATAACAGGTGGGCGTCCTGTGAGCTGTTATAACATTCGCGGGGGTTTCTGGTTTAAATAGAGGTCAGTTGTATGGTCAGGCCATCTTGTCAGCGGTTAGCTAAGCATTAACACACGACAGTGTTAAGACGAATGGCGGGAAATGAATGTATTCATTTGACTGTATCTGATATGGTTGAAAAAGAAATCTTTATTTCTTAGGTCAATAACATGGCATATGTATTCAAATAAAAATGTACATATGCTTATGTCATCTTGCTTGCATTTACGCTCATTTTGGAGGTACGTGTTATATATGCTTTGTTTGGTGTATTTGAGTAAAACGACTGTGAATGAATAGTACTTGTATCACTGTTCGTAGCACTTTTTATTTTGAATGAGATTATACCGATCGTATATGATATTATTTCTTTGAGGCTGAAGGGTCTTAGATTACTTGATGGCCCATTTTGCAGTTATAAATATCCATCAAACTATAGAGTTTGATAAAATATTGAATTATGCAATATTGAATATGCATATTTGGATGGGCTGTAGAGCCATTAAAATGCTTGGTGTATGTATTTGTTTACATGACCGTTTGTCATCTTTTCACTGCATTTTCCCTATTTTGGGAGTGGTGTTATACAGGTTGTGTTTGATAGAAAACCACCGGAGTAAACTGAAAACAGAATTTGTACTGTTCGATGCACTATTTTGAATGCGCTTATACCCATCGTATGTGATATTATGCTTTTGAGGCTGAAGAGCCTTAGAATACTTGATGACTCATAAAGAGGTTGTACGTTTTCGTTTGCCAATAGGATACGGTAATATACTGATGCTATTAATACGATTTTAATATAATATTGACTTATGCAATATTGAATATGCATAGTTGGATGATCATTAGAATATGCTAGATGTATTGACTTGTCCATATGAACGAGGCCATATGCTTTTGTCATTTCACCTGCATTTGTGCCTTTTTGAAAGCGGTATTATACAGATTTTGTCTGATTCATTTGAACAAATCGATTTGTGAGCAAACAGCTCTTGTAATGTTGTTCGAAGAACTTTTCATTTTGAATGAACATATAGCGATCGTATATATTATGCTTTTTGAGGCTACAAAGCGGTTGTAAATATTGTCTGTCAATAGGATACGTGAATGTACTAATTCTAGTAATATGACTTTACTATAATATTGAATTATGCAATTTTTAATATGCATAGCTAGATGCGCTGAAGAGCCATTAGAATACCTGGGTTATCTGAATGGTGAACTGAAGAGCCATTAGAATACTTGATGAGCTAAAGGGTCATTAGAATATTTGGTGAGCTGAAGAGCCATTAGAATACTTGGTGAGCTGAAGAGCCATTAGAATACTTGGTGAGCTGAAGAGCCATTAGAATACTTGGTGAGCTGAAGAGCCATTAGAATACTTGGTGAACTGAAGAGCCATTAGAATACTTGATGAGCTGAATAGCCATTAGAATACTTGGTGAGCTGAAGAGCCATTAGAATACTTGGTGAGCTGAAGAGCCGTTAGAATACTTGATTGGCAAAATAGCCTGTTTGGTATTAAAATTGGGCCTTGGATTGTTACCATTGAGAATGTGATTGAACATGGTTGGTGTCGTGGAATGAAAGATGTATAAAGTATTGTGAACTGTATTTTACATAGATTTGAGTAAAATTACAAGCGTCTAGTCCGTCATCCATAATTCAGCCGTCGTCCATTAGAGAATATCCGCGTCCATAATCCAAAGACCTATTCCATATTCCATGTAACAGTATTAGCACCAAATTCAAAAAGACAATCATAGTATACATAAACATAGGCTTGTTTCCTGCAAGAGAGAAGCGGTCAACAGTTTTCAATGATGCCGGCAAGACATCATGATGTTCCAAAAATATCAAATCCGTATCGCTGATCAGTATTCTTAATCCATAATTCGTTGTAAAGTCGTCATCTAAAGAATGATGTATCTCAGTCACGCTTTGATTGTGACTGTTCATATGAGTACCATGAGGATCTTGAAGTACATGGGTTCATACGGCCCCTAGCCCCAGGTTAAGCGGAATTAGACACAAGTTACGAAACGTAGCGCCATAGATCTTGCACGCTACGTTCGTATTTTTTTATCAGCATGCGATATGTATCGCCAAATTTGAGAAACTTTGAGTGGAGGCGTTTGGTGGAATAGCCCTGTTTTATAAGTTTCTGTAACAATGTTTTGTGACGTTGATTAAAATCGTCACATTTAACACAGGATCTAGCAAATGCTACTAAGCGAGATATGTATACGCCATATGCAGGTCCCACTGGAATATTACTGTCCAGAAAGGGATAGTTTACGATGTCGAAATTGTAATCATCTCTTTTGTCATAACGTCGACGAGAGAGAATGCCCGCTTCATTTTTATAGAGATATAGATATATGTTAATATTTACCAAGATGTACACTGAATTGTTTTATTATATGTTTGAACATGGTTGATGTTATGAAAGGAATGATGTAAAACGGTAATGAGATTTGTGAACAGAAATAACGAATAAACACGGCTAGCACCGCATGACAATTCCAAAGGTATGTGTTGTTGAATGTGTTATTGCGTAAGGATACATGAGAATTGAGGTTAGCCTGGCCAGGCATGAGGCTGAATGAGCACCAGCATTAGTCAGTCCAGAAGTAACACCACTCCCGGAGTAAATGTGGCAGATGCGGAGCCGGCAGCCCAACAGCGAGGAAGACTATAGGCTTTGATAAGGAAACCTAAAGATGAAACTTTGAGAAACGCTCGGCTGTTTTCGCCACTTGTTTTCGGATCGGGTTACTTCCAGGTGAAAATGGATTAGCATGACCACACAAAAACTGCGGTCAATACACCTTTTGGGATGCACCAATGACAACATATGCTTTTCGGACTGTGATTTCCCAACAACCTTTCAACGGCTGTTGCCTTGGGGACTTTCAGTGAGAGACGGTTTAATATATCATGAATTCCACCGTGACGGAATCACCATTGGGAAGACTTTTTTTTATTCAAAGCCATGTACTCGGATATTCCGTGGTCATACCCATGTAGTTTTATGTTTATTTTGCTGTTCTGTATGACATCTGTTTACGGATCCATGAAAAATCTACAGATGATCCAGCATTTTAAGTAAATCATGCCTCGAAATGTTCGTGACGGAATCGCCTGAAATGGACATGACTATTGACTAGTGCATGTTGCTTGTCTATTTTTTTGCTGCTTTGTTTCAATCTGATTATTCTTATATGACATCTCTTACTGACACGCAGTACTCAAGGATGATACGATTTTTTCCCTTGTGAGAAAAACGCGATTGGATCATCACAGGAGTTAAATCTAGTCTGTGACGGAATCACCAAAAAATCGTGATGGAATCATGAGTGCGCTTTTTAAATCTTCTCGATAAAAGAGCTTTATTAATTACACATTTTCTCCAAAAAATATTCCTAGGGTGAATTTATCACTTCTACTTACAAAATTAAAACTCTGAACTCTTATTTTCACCAAGGTATACAGTTCCCGTCACATGCATATCTTTTCTACAGATGTTTCAAAATAGTATAGTTTTCAGTAAAATGCAACTTTTCTTCCTTGACAATTTTGAATTTCCTGAGTTCTTCAGGTTCAAAAATTACGGGAAAAATATTTCGTGATTAAAACACATCTTCCCTGTTACTGACGTGTTCCCGGGGATCATAGGAAGCGAATAGAAAAAACAGCATGCTAATATGAAAGAATGTGGAGTGAATTTTATGCGAAAAAGGGCTGTTTTTAGCGATGTCCCTTTTTCTGTGGAATTCATGATATAGGCTCATTCTGTTACCCAATCCCAGTTCCATTTATACATTTTCATGGAAATAAAATACCTTTAAACCACGGAACTCTCTTCGTCTACCATGGCGACATGCTAATATACAGGTAGAATTTTGAAACCCGCCTGAAGAATTAAAGCCAAGGAAGTGTTTCTCGCTACAGACGGAGGTACAGTTCTTTGTCTAATTATATCAATTGAAGGCATCCACGTTCTGCCTGCTAAGACGCAGATGGCAAACCCAAACCAGTTTCCTAGTTTAGGGCTACGACCAACTGAACGGAAGGGTGCAATTTAGAGCACTTTCAAACTCGCACTGAAGTGGAAGATTGGCGTAAAGTTTCAAGACTACCTCCTCCATTTTGTTGTATTTCTGGGCGACAAAACAATGCTGGGTGGCACAGTAAGAAGTCTATGGCCATTCATTGATGTTGAGACTCAATCAGAAATACAACCAGAAATGATCGACAAGTAGGTGCCCATTAACAGTTTTCGGTTATGTCTGGAGTTGTAGAGGTCTTGTCTGATCAGGGTATTCACAGGAAACGATAGCTAGCCTTGTTGGTTGGCAAGGTTAGCCTTCATGAGATATCTGGAGAAGGCAAGCCAAGGACATATTTAAAGATTAAATCAACCCAAGAAAGATCAGAAATTACTGGCGCTGCTTGAGACCGGATGTTGCCCTCCACCGGGTTATACAGGAGCCCTGAGATGGAACCAATTCTGAGAGTTTTGTTACCCCAGGCCCAGCCAAACACGGTCAGGCTGTGCAGTTTAATGATCGGCGAATGATGGAATTAATGACACGGTGCTGTTACTGGCCTTCGATGACTCTTGATGAGCAAAAGTGGACATGCGGTTGCAAGAGGTGTGCCTTGGTACCGCACCTCTACATCCTCTTGGTTTGTCTATAATTTACAGCTCCATTAGAAGTGGTCCTTAAATTATGTCTTATGAACGATTGAATTATGGACGTGAGAATGAATGACGGATTACTCGCATATATTATGGACTTCACTCTACAGGGAAGAGTTTCAGATGAGTACGAGAATGTACTAGTGGTAACTGACATGTTTAGCAAACTTTGTGTCTGGTCCCACCCGAGATCAGGCAGTAACAGCAGAATTACGTGTAGCTAAGCATTGGTTTCCAATTGTTTTCCTGCCCACGCCAAGCTGTTGAACGCTTCTCTCTTAAGGGAAGCCACCTTGTGTTGTTACTATTTTTATTTCATACACATTTGAAAAATGGTGCTGTCACAAGAATAGATCTTGCGATTATTGACACGGAAATTCTTTTACGGACGACTAGCTGCATATTGAATGTCGAATCCGACGCTTGCTATACATACTGCCCGGGTTGTCTTCATTCAGACAGAGAACGGAACTTTGGACTATTATCCATAGCCAATCTCAACCTGCCTAAAGCGCACGCTTCTTTTCACTGGTTCATTCCACGTATGCCTGTCCCCAATAGCGGAAGATGACCTATACATAGTGGCTACTATGTACACGGAAAGAAACGCAACATATAAAGCTGATGAAAAAGATGCCGGCGTACTGACAAGGAGGCATATGATCCCCAAGCCAATATTCTGACTGCATATCTAAAAACATAAAAAAATAATGATTTGTATCTCAGCCACGCTTTACTGTAGCTGTTCATGTGGACATCTGCAATGGCATAACCACACTGCCCCTAGCACCGACTTGGGTAGTATTACATGAAAATATGATGTAATAGCCCTATCAAATTATAGGACGCAAAGTGACCGTTAGATAGAAGAAACGGCCCAAGCAAGGAAAATATTAGTAGAATGAAAGTTCTTATTAGCAAGTCTATGAGGCCCGACGCCGAACCTGCGCCTCATTCTCCACCATGTTAACATATCAACACAGTCATACACTGCAATCACAATAAATTGAACAGAGGGCAAGCCTCTGGAACGAGTCGTCCTCCAGCAGAATCTCACCATATACAGGTAACATGCGACCATTCGCACACGGTTTAGTTTGAATCACATGGAACGACTTCCTAAGATTTGCACATGGACGAATTACTTTCCGTATACTTACTCATACAAGTTGAGAAAATATTCTCGGGTTTCCTTTTCATCGCTAAAGTCAACCCAGATCTAACACAGAAGCGGAGAGTGACTGGAGCCTCGACAAATACCGCTTCAAATGTATTATGATGTAGCTTCCGGTGGTGTGCGCTCGGGTGGAAATGTTGTCCGAAAATATGACCGGTGGCAGAGGTATTGTTATGCCGCAGTGACGTGGTTGATCCGATATGTGGTGATTTTTTTTTCACCAGAAAAGAATAGACATTGGAACGACTACTTACCGGTACCCCAATCTCAGTAAACTCAGATATAATATCACGGAATTTGGAACATCTGTTAGCCAATCAGGTGTCTAGCTTGGTGAAACAATTTCAAAATCACGCCCACAGTAATTACACACAGTAGCACGTGGTTTAATATGTAAATATTATCCTGAAACAGTATTCAAATATAGCATCATTCCCAGACAGTGTGCCTGGTAAACCGTAAAGATCAAAGAGTTTACTCCCGCGAAAAGTCTGGCTTTGTTAGTGGACAGAACATATCAAAAGTTTGTGCCATACGAAGATGTTAATCTCCTTAAACAAAACGGCAATCATTGTCAGAGAGAAAAGGTAGAAATTGTCGTGATTGGCTTATTATGGGATCTCGTAGAATAACGGCGAACATTTTGCACGAAGTTTCCATAGCGTTACGTCTAGATGGTATTCCCCTGATTTACCCTCTTGCTTGATTTACCTAGATTGACCGGTACCATACCCGAGTTGACACTGGAATGCAACAGTCATGTCCAATGCTCAACTGGGTACCCGTCATATTATCGGGTGATGAACAGGGATGCAAGTCTGTCCATGTACCGTACACAATTTATGGGATCTGAACCAATCTGGATTTCAATAGAAGCATAACCCATTGATGATTCCGTCAGTAAATATCACAAACGGCTAATAACAGCGTGCGAGTTGGTCAAGGAAAGGTCCAAGGAAGCTGGACAGACCCGGAAAATGATTTATGGTCGCATTTCACCATGGGCGTTAATTAAGCCTGGTGATCGAGTGCTACTAAGAAACCACAATTGTAGTGATAATTAAGCCTCATGGGCGTAATAAAATCCTTATCATATGTTAGATAGAGATATGAAAGACATTGCAGTGATTCATAACATAAGCCATAGGATCCATGAATTCGGTCACATGAAAGTAAAATCGCCTGTAGGTTTCTTCATCGTAATTGAGACTTCGTCTAGGTAAACCAAGATGGTAAATCAGGGAAATATTCCGTGATATTATATAGTTTACTGAGATTGAGTTGAGACTGCGAACAATGACAATCCAAGAAAAAAGGGTTACCACTGCTAACCAAGCCACTGTGATTCTCCACCCTTACGAAGATCCACATGGTCCACAAATGAGATTCCACCTTAAAGTTTACTCCTAGCCACCAGGTGGGGAGGAATATGAACGCGATATTTTACCAATCGCTAGATGTCGGTTAGGATACATTGACAGTTGGACTGTCAGAGTTGTTTCCCTTCGACCATGCCAGAATGCAAAGATGCAAACTTAAATAATTCCTATTTTGAGTGAGTGATTTATTTCAAGTTCCAAACATCACGTACATGTATAGTGTGAGACTAGTTTTCATACCACTTACCTCACGATCTGATCAATCACTTCCACCCAACATTTGTCCATTGACATGTGCTAAATTCTTGGCCTGCCGTAATGGGATAAAAAACAATGTGACCGTTTGAGATTCTCATGTTAGTGTACACTAGTGGGGTAGCGAAGAAGACACACAGCTGGGGATTTTAACCAAGATTTTGGGTACATGACAGAAGTACCACGGTGTGTCACTGCCCTTTTTTAGCTTGGAAAATTCTATTGCTCCTGGGTTTTCCTCCCATTATTGCGGCTTTCCCCGCGAACCGGAAAAAAGAATAAAACAAAACAATAATAAAAAAACCCCAGGGATATGTATCGGTTTATGAATATGCTCGGCTCAGTGGAAGATTTAGTTTACAGCTAAACTGGCTACCGATGGTAAAGAAAGTTTCAATTTTAATAAATTAACATCCTATCAGTTTTTCGAAATCGTATATGTCGCTATATGTAGGATCTTACTGATTTCAATTGAATTTGGTGCTCAGAGCGCCCAGGTCATGAATATTTAGTAGTCTTATGTGTTACGTCAATTTTAACCGTAACAGAAACACGTGTGAAGTCAAGGATTAACAATCAAATATTTATTTACAATACTAAAATCATATACAATTCAAGTAAAGTTAATACAACAAATAAATGTTGGAAATATAGTCTTTCTGTTCAATGCTATACCGGTGTACACTCTACAGTCCTTGTTGACGCGCACAAATCACTCTTCTGTATAATGGTAATCCAACACTGCTCAGTTGTACACAGTTCCAGTAAATATCCAATATCCGATAGCCCTTAACAAATAGCGTTGATTACGCAGCAGCCAAAAGTTAATACACAGGAGTGAATAATCCAGCAGTCCGTAATTACAGGCAAAGGTAACACAGTATAACAGACCCACACAAAAAGCCAGTTTGAATTCCCTCCTGAATGACTGACTGATGCGCTATTTATACTCTATTAGGCATTCTAGATTATTCTACCAATCAAGAAACCTCTAGAAACCATTACCGCATCATCTAACCTAGATACAATTTACAATAGCCTTCCAGAAAGCTCCAAGTGGTTAACCCACATAATAGAACGTAAACAAGCTTGCGTCAGCCCTATTCGGGAAACATCCACAATGTATAACAATAGACTACAATACCATGACACTCCTCCTCTTAAAAAAAAAAGTTTCAAACTTGGAACTTTCTTGACAATTCAAAACATTATTGCAAACAAAATCTATATTACAACAGCAAAAATTATATGCGAGACAAACAATCAGCAATCAAATTGTCCTTGTCCTTAATATGTCTGATTTCAATATTGTATTCTTGTAACATCAAACTCCATCTCAACAATCTTTGATTTTTGTTTTTCATCTTACTTATGAGAACAAGTGGATTGTGATCACTGAATAAAGTAATTGGCAATGATGAGGAAGTAACATAGACATAAATTTTTTGTAAATTCAATATCATTGCCAAACTTTCTTTCTCAATTGTAGAATACTTTCTCTGATGTTTGTCAAATTTACGTGAAAAATGACATATTGGGCGATCAACACCATCTATATCTTCCAGTAACAAAAAACAGCAACAGCAGCAACATCACTAGCATCTACAGCCAGCTTAAAAGGTGAATCAACAGCTGGTGCTGAAAGAACTGGCGCGCTCTTGAGTATGGCTTTCAGGTTTTCAAAACCTGATTCACATTCATCGGTCCAAACAAAACTTGCCCTTTTTCTTAAGAGTTGAGTTAAAGGGTCAGCAATATCTGAAAAATTTGGACAAAATTTTCTGTAGTAACCAGCCATACCCAAGAAACGCATCAGTTGTCTGTTACATGTTGGTCTTGGAAATAGCGAGATAGCACTAACCTTAGCATCTACAGGTTTTACTTGACCCTGACCTACAACATGACCCAAGAATGTCACACGTGCATGTCTAAATTCACTTTTTCCAAGGTTGACTGTCAGTTTGGCGTCACTTAGTCGATTGAACAGTGCGCGAATTCTCTGTAGATGATCTTCCCATGTATAGCTGTAGAAAATGACGTCATCAATGTAAGTCTCACATCCTTCCAAACCAGAAGTCACACGGTTGATGAGACGCTGGAACGTGGCCGGAGAATTTTTCATTCCAAATGGCATGACTTTGTACTGGAATACACCCTCCGAAGAGACGAATGCTGATATCTCCTTCGCACGATCTGTCAGTGGAACTTGCCAAAATCCTTTCAGAAGATCAAATTTTGACACAAACTTGGCACTTACCACTTATATCAATGCAATCGTCAATGTGTGGAATAGGGAATGTGTCTGTTTTGGTCAATGTGTTCACCTTTCTGTAGTCAGTACACATCCTGTAACTGCCATCGGGCTTTGGAACGAGGATACAAGGTGAACTCCAGTTACTATTACTTGGTTCAATGAAGTCATTGTCCAAAAAATACTGAATCTCTTTTTTCAGATAGTTTTCTTTAATGGGATTCAAACGATATGGGTGCTGCTTCACTGGATTAGAATCTCCGAATTTGACGTCATGTGAAATTTTATCAGTCCGAGTAGGGATATCGGGAAACAAATGTTCATATTGACTGAGCAAGTTCTTCCTGACGCGCTGGTTCGAGATGACACAACTTGGAATCCAAATTAAGTAGAATGTCAGAGTTCTGTAATTTCGCCGCTGTCATGGGCTCTTTACAAGTTTCATTATTATCAGGGTCAGAACTAACTACACTTACAGGGTGTACAGTACTGTTAGTGCTATCTCTGTCTATGTATATCTTTAACAGATTTACATGACATAACTGTTTCTGTTTACGCCTGTCAGGAGTCTGAATTACATAATTAAGGTTACTTAATGTCTTTTCAATGGCATAAGGACCATAATATCTAGCCTTAAGTGGATTACCAGGAATAGGCAGAAAAGCCAGTACCTTCTCACCAGGTTTGAAACTTCGTTTAAGGGCATGTTTATCATAGTTTATTTTCATACATTTTGGTGCTGACTTTAAATTTGACATGGCCAAATCACATGCTTTAGTCAACCTGGTGCGAAATTACAAGCGTCTAGTCCGTCATTCATAATCCAGCCGTCGTCCATTAGAGAATATCCGCGTCCATAATCCAAAGACCTATTCCATTTCCACATAACAGTATTAGCACCAAATTCAAAAAGACAAAAGTATACATAAACATAGGCTTGTTTCCTGCAAGAGAGAAGCGATCAACAGTTTTCAATGATGCCGGCAAGACATCATGATGTTCCAAAATATCAAATCCGTATCGCTGATCAGTATTCTTAATCCATAATATTCGTTATAGAGTCGTCATCTAAAAATGATGTACCTCAGTCACATATTGTAAGAGACTACATGAGTCAAGATCACTGTCTAGGAACTTTTCCTTTAGCAGTTTAAGTGGTCCTCTAATTGTATGACCAAAGACTAATTCAAATGGACTGAAGCCTAAAGACTCTTGAACAAACTCTCTAACAACAAACAATAACAAATGTATGCCTTCATCCCAGTCTTTCTCAGTGTCAAACCAATAAGCCCTAATCATGCTCTTTAATGTCTGGTGAAATCTATCTAATGCGCCTTGGCTTTCTGGGTGGTATGCAGATGATTTATACTGCTTTATTCCCAATTCATGCATGACTTGTTGAAAAATTCCTGACCTGAAATTAGATCCCTGATCAGACTGAACGGACTGGGGTAGGCCGACAAGTGTGAAAAACTTAACTAAGGCCTTAACAATAGTTTTTGCCTTAATATTCCGTAAAGGAATGGCCTCGGGGAACCTGGTTGAAGCCCACATGACTGTTAACATGTATTGATTGCCTGACTTTGTTTTTGGTAATGGACCAACAAATCTATAATCACCCTACTAAATGGTTCCTCAAATACAGGGATTGGTTGTAGCGGGGCCTTTGGTATGGTTCGGTCTGGTTTTCCTACCATTTGACATGTGTGGCGTGACCTACAAAATTCCGTAACATCTTTCTTTAAATTTGGCCAATAGAAATGATTTAGAATTTTGTAATATGTTTTGTTAACACCTAAATAGCCTGAAAGAGGTGTTTCATGGGCTAGTCTTAGGGTATCTGAACGATATGAATTTGGTACTACAATCTGATACTTAAATGCCCACTCATCCTCAGGTGACTTAAAACTCAGACTTAATAACCGCTCCTCTATCGGATATGTCGTAAACTATCCTTTTCTGGAGAGTAATATTCCAGTGGGACCTGCATATGGCGTATACATATCTCGCCTAGTAGCATTTGCTAGATCCTGTGTTAAATGTGACGATTTTAATCAACGTCACAAAACATTGTTACAGAAACTTATAAAACAGGGCTATTCCAACAAGCGCCTCCACTCAAAGTTTCTCAAATTTGGCGATACATATCGCATGCTGATAGCAAAGTACGAGCGTAGCGTGCAAGATCTATGGCGTTACGTTTCGTAACTTGTGTCTAATTCCGCTTAACCCGGGGCTAGGGGCCGTATGAACCCATGTACTTCAAGATCCTCGTGGTGTTCATATGAACAACCAAAGCGTAACTGAGATACATCATTCTCTAGATGACGACTTTACAACAATTATTATGGATTAAGAATACTGACCAGCGATACGGATTTTATATTTTTGGAACATCATGATGTCTTGTCGGCATCATTGAAAACTGTTGACAGCTTCTCTCTTGCTGGAAACTAGCCAATGTTTATGTATACTATGATTGTCTGTTTGAATTTGGTGCTAATACTGTTATCTGGAATATGGAATAGGTCTGCGGATTATGGACGCGGATATTCTTTAATGGACGACGGCTGAATTATGGATGACGGACTAGACGCTTGTAATGTCGCTAATTAAGATCTGGGACAGTCCGTATCTTAAATCTGTCGCGCATGTCAGACTGGCGACCAATCACAGTCCAACTTAAACGGGCAAATATATGCCTATCCGATTATTTTTGTAGTGATACATCATTCTCTAGATGACGACTTTACAACAATTATTATGGATTAAGAATACTGACCAGCGATACGGATTTTATATTTTTGGAACATCATGATGTCTTGTCGGCATCATTGAAAACTGTTGACAGCTTCTCTCTTGCTGGAAACTAGCCAATGTTTATGTATACTATGATTGTCTGTTTGAATTTGGTGCTAATACTGTTATCTGGAATATGGAATAGGTCTGCGGATTATGGACGCGGATATTCTTTAATGGACGACGGCTGAATTATGAATGACGGACTAGACGCTTGTAATGTCGCTAATTAAGATCTGGGACAGTCCGTATCTTAAATCTGTCGCGCATGTCAGACTGGCGACCAATCACAGTCCAACTTAAACGGGCAAATATATGCCTATCCGATTATTTTTGTAGTGATACATCATTCTCTAGATGACGACTTTACAACAATTATTATGGATTAAGAATACTGACCAGCGATACGGATTTTATATTTTTGGAACATCATGATGTCTTGTCGGCATCATTGAAAACTGTTGACAGCTTCTCTCTTGCTGGAAACTAGCCAATGTTTATGTATACTATGATTGTCTGTTTGAATTTGGTGCTAATACTGTTATCTGGAATATGGAATAGGTCTGCGGATTATGGACGCGGATATTCTTTAATGGAAGACGGCTGAATTATGAATGACGGACTAGACGCTTGTAATGTCGCTAATTAAGATCTGGGACAGTCCGTATCTTAAATCTGTCGCGCATGTCAGACTGGCGACCAATCACAGTCCAACTTAAACGGGCAAATATATGCCTATCCGATTATTTTTGTAGTGAACGAGGCGCAGAAAAATCCAACCCAGGCGTCTGACGAAGTTCTTGCTCTCCATGAGCAATCACCGAAGATTATTATTTACCCGGATAGGCACCTATTCGCCTGTTGAAGATGGACTGTGATTGGTCGCCAGTCTGACATGCGCGACAGATTTAAGATACAGACTGTCCCAGATCTTAATTAGCGACATGTCCGAAAGAGGAGCGGTTATTAAGTCCGAGTTTTAATCAGATTGCAGGTGACACATCTGGCGGTCGCCATTTGCGCATAAGAACACCATTCTTACAAAAGTAACACACAGGCTCTTGAGTTACATCACACTCATCTACTGCCCTGTCAAACAACTTGGGAATGTCCTTGTCACTATGCTGTTCATTAACCAGCCATGATTTTGATTTTTTTTTCATTAGAATATTCCAATTTGGTATCAAAAAGGGACTTATCAGCCTCATCATTTAAACACACAAAGGTGTCGGCCAAACAAACGTCATCGATGACGTCATCTTTAAGAGACTTTTCAGCCAATTTAATCATGGTTCTAGTAACTCTACAAGCAGGATACAAACTTTGAATTTCGTCTTCAACTGGATCATGGATCTAATCCAAACAAGGCTTGTCAGTTACAATCGGGTTAACCCCGACCTTATCTCCCGCATTATCATTTCCAAGAAGTAATTGAATACCCTGGTAAACTACCTTTAATACCCACCGTAACAGGCCCAGAAATCAAGTCGGAAGACAGATGAACGTTATGGAGTGGAAAAGGTGATAAATTTACAGAATCTACCCCTTTGATCAGGACATTACCGCCTGCAGATGAAGAGTCAAAAACGGCAAAGTATCTGCCAACAAAAGAGACTGGGACGCGCCCGTGTCTCGCAAAATCTTCACAGGAGTAGTATTAGACAAATCACTTGAAAGTCACACAAAACCATTGTGGATAAATGGTTAAAAAAATCTCCATAACAGGACTTGAAAAATTGTCAAACTTATCCTTGATAGAACTAATAGGAACAATGTCCCTGGCCATCTTAACGTCATATACACTATGAACGTCACTAACCTGCTTGGGTATAGATCTTGAAGTGACGAAACCACTGGGCTTTTGAAAGGCTTGATCTTGTTGTTTTCTTTTCAATATAAAACAATTAGCCACTAAATGCCTTCCCTCTTACAATAATTGCAAACGGGAGATTTATTTTGAGTGTTAAAAGTGGGTGACTGAGACTTTGTGTTTGACCTTAGACCTTTGTAACTGGGGTTAAAAGTTTTAGACCCTGAGAAAGAACTGGGGTTGTTACCTGAGAGATTAGACTGGAATGAACTTGGCTTGACAGCATTGACAAAAGATAATGTGTGTGTCAGAGCGTATTCGTCAGCAAAACGTGCTGCCTGATCTAAAGTGTTGGCATTCTTTTCATCAAGAAATGTTCTGATATCACCATGGATACGCCTTTTAAATTCCTCTACCAGCATAAGCTGTCTAAGGCTTTCAAATTGGTTGTCAATTTTAACCGAAGCACACCACCTATCAAATAACTGTTCTTTTGAACGAGCAAATTCTACGTGAGTCTGAGAGTTTTCTTTTTCACAACTACGAAACTTTTGTCTATAGGCTTCAGGAACTAATTCATAACCTTTAAGGATTAAATCCTTCACTGTATCACAATTCGATGCTTGCTCTACCGTCAATTGAGTGTAAATGTCCCTTGCCTTTCCGATCAAAACACTTTGAAGAAGTAAACTCCAATTTTCGTTTGGCCAGTTTAAATTTCCAGCAATTTTCTCAAAATGCAGAAAATATTTATCAACTTCTTTTTCCTGAATTGGTGGGGCGAGATGTATTTGACGAGCCGCATCAAATTTTGATTGTGATTGTACAGGTGCATGTGCAGGAGGACCTGTTTGCGACTGTAATTCCATATGCTTCATTTCTAACTGAAACTGTCTTTCTTTCTCTTTCTCTCTTTCCTCTTTTTCTAACCATTCTCTCTCTAATCCTTTGTCTCTTTCTTTCTCTAATTTTTCTCTCCCTAACTGAAACTGTCTTTCTTCTCTTTCTCTCTCTAATTCTAATTTCTTTAATTCCAGCTGATTTTGCAATTCTAATTTCCTTATTTCCAAATCATCAGCTGTTTCCTCTGTTAAATCAAAATCACTTTCATCCCAAATTTGTTTGCTAACAAAATTGTTAATAATGAGTTTCTTAATTTCTTGATTTCTCAAAGATGTTTTAACTTTAATTTGTAGGAATTTACACAACGCGAACAAATCCTTTTTGCGTAGTTCGTTAAATACGAACTACGCAAATGACATGCATAGGGGTCAAATGACATGCTGATAGTGTACTCCCTGACTTCACAAATTCAGACAATGTTGTAAAGCTGTAGCAATTTAGAACTATGTTGCAAAGCCGCCAGCTGATCAATAATGTAAACAAATCCTCCCGGACAGGCCCCCAATTTCTGTTACGTCAATTTTAACCGTAACAGAAAGACAAGTCAAGGATTAACAATCAAATATTTATTTACAATACTAAAATCATATACAATTTAAGTAAAGTTAATACAACAAATAAATGTTGGAAATATAGTCTTACTGTTCAATGCTATACCGGTGTACACTCTACAGTCCTTGTTGACGCGCACAAGTTACTCTTCTGTATAATGGTAATCCAACACTGCTCAGTTGTACACAGTCCCAGTAAATGTCCAATATCCGATAGCCCTTAACAAATAGCGTAGATTACGCAGCAGCCAAAAGTTAATACACAAGAGTAAATAATCCAGCAGTCCGTAATTACAGGCAAAGGTAACACAGTATAACAGACCCACATAAAAAGCCAGTTTAGGAATTCCCTCCTGAATGACTGACTGATGCGCTATTTATACTCTATGAGGCATTCTAGATTATTCTACCAATCAAGAAGCCTCTAGAATACACACCATTACCGCATCATCTAACCTAGATACAATTTACAATAGCCTTCCAGAAAGCTCCAAGTGGCTAACCCAAATAATAGAACGTAAACAAGCTTGCGTCAGCCCTATTCGAGAAACATCCATAATGTCTAACAATAGACTACAATACCATGACATATGACATCATGGTCGCATTTCAACTACTTTACTTGTAGTCGGATAGGGGGATAAGGTCATCGCCTCCGCTTTAACCCAAGGTTTATTCTAAGGACCAGTCCATATTTATACCCCGCATTATGGTGACAAACTGCCGGATCCGCGGCCACATCATAAGATAGCCCATCAGCGTGGCGTCTAACCGCTGAGCCAACCAAAAAGCCCTTACCATTATGTTCCCTTCAAAGCACTATGAAGAGTTCTCGTGATTGGTTGACACTCCTTTTAGATCCCACAAGCGACATATCCAAATGGAGAGCAGATGGGATTTAATTTTAATTAGATCCAGATGGGGAGCAGATAGGATTTAATTTATTTAGAATGAGAAAGATCATTATTAGGAATGCAAGCCAGAGGCTTTTACCTTTTATGGTATCGTCATTCCGCCGCATTTTGTCGCGAAATTTTCTTGACTGCCGCTTAACCGATGAAGTCGAAACTTCACATAGGTATTGGGGAATGTGGGATCTTATGTCGAGTGCTTTCAAATTTGCATTTGAAAAGTTGCTTCGTAAAATGAAATGGTCCCATTGACCAATTAAAATTGTCGGGAGTTTCAAATAACGGATTTGGATAAGGAAAGTGACCACATATATGCATTGTACTACGGTGATCAGGAATATGCAAAAACAATTCACTTAGGTCACGTGGTTTGGCCGCCATCTTGAATTTTGTCAGAAATCGAACATAGCTTTCACGGGCTATGAATCTCGAACCGTGGATGGTACAGACTTGTAGTTTGTTGCACTGTGTTCTCCAGAACCAGCTCTTTTGGACATATGCTATCCGTTACATCGTAGCTTCAATCGTTTTCCCTCTATTCGCCCAAATCACCCAAATTTGTCAATTGTCGAATTTTCGGTAACGGAGTTTGATAACGGAAATGCATGTACAATGTAGGTTATGGGATTCCGGGATATTAAATATGGTGGTTTCGTGGTGATTGGATACCATTACATGTAATGAATGCCCAAAGTAGAGGCTCATTGGTCACGAGCTTTGGCGGCCATCTTGGATTTACCCTAAAACGTTCCATTGGAACCACTGAACCGATTGACTCGAAACTTGATACACATGATCGATGGATCTTGAATATTGGAGGCGGTGCTAGTTGATCCTTATTCAGCTGGCGAAGATTATGTTAAGTTGATTGGAATGAGGAACACGTGAAAAAGGGAATCTTGGCGGCTGTGAATGAACTATGAGACGAGGATACACTTGTTTTCGGTAATTAACTCTAAATTCTGCCAAAGGTCTGCAAGCATCTGCCCACGACCGGCCGATGAAATGGTTAGAATGAAAGCTGATGAGGCTGGAAGAAGGCGGAGAATTGTCAATTTCTACGGCTGGCATTCTTGTCCCTCACGACTGGAGGTTGACAGCGTGGTCCTCCACATCGTTTGCTTTTGCCGTGAAAACTGTCCCACTTACACTGCTCTCCCTCAATGCCCTTGCCAAAACTCTGCTCTGTAGAATTCGTGTCCTTATGCTTTGGCTTGAACTTGTTCAGAGTAGGGCATTTTTAGATTAAACTTCGATGGGCCAGAATGACCTTTCTTCTTGAACCTCCGGATTCATTTCACGGATAGCGTCAATGAATAGGGTCTTAGCTGTTAATGGTTGATGTAATAGGATACTCGTAACATGAGTTGTCACGTCTGGTTTTAACTGCCGATCCTCTAGCCTGCAGTGTTGTGGTGAAGGAGAAGGCGACTGTCGGAGTGGCGTTGGTTCTCTCTATCTAGCCAAACAAAAACAAATTCATTTGGCGTAACTGGAAAACAATCTTTTTTCTATGGTTGAATATTCATCTTCATAACCAGATTCTTCATTCCCACAATGAAATAATCCATGTGGGAGGTGGCATGATGTTGATGAACATCATCCTTTCCACCTGAGGGGACTGTGCAATCGGAAACTCAATGACCGTAGGCTTGGCTGTCAGGGAAATATTCCTTAATCCCCATCAACTCGGACTGGTTTCTCCGGAATTATTTTATTATGCATAGCACACGCCTTAAATACTCTGGGATGTTTCGGATATACAATAAAAGACACCAGGTTGTTTTCATGATACTGTTTCAACTCTCCCATTCTGGTGATGGCGGAAATGACATAGGGTCTCTCAGTTTTCCGTCGGTTGGTCTACTGCCGCTGTAGAGGTTGCTGTCACCCGCTTCTTCTTCTGATCCTGAGACTGGTCATTTTTCGAAGGTCGGGCAATGTCCGGTTTCATGTTGGAGATTTCCGCCATCTTCGTTTTGAAGGTGATAGTTACCGGTACCTTCTTGTCCAAATCCGAATCCGAAAGAGGATCTTGATCATACTGTGTGGATGATTACAAGCTGGATATTCCGTCAGGATCTGGACTCGAGTCGTGATCCTCTCAATTACCTGAAAGACTTCTCGTGGTTGCAGTCCGGTAACTGCAAGATCGGTATAGTAGTATGTGAAGCGAACTCTCTCGTGGCTGCATTGATGCGGAGGTGAGAAGTAAACTAATGTGAATCTCACTCCCTCTGCTTTCAGCAAAGCCCGTTTCTGTTCCAAGAACACAGTTCGAATTTAAGCAACCATCTGATGAACATCCGGACGACTTCGTTCCACTTGTGGCACACCCTCCTCCTGAGAGGAAGGTCGATGATATCTCAGGCTTCAGAATATGTGATGTTCCGTAAATCGATTATAGTCGGGTTCCCAATAATACTGCCATCTTAGACTACCGTACGTTGTCGGTATCTTCGTGAGCTGTGAGAGAGCAACCGATAATGGGGAATATTTCTCTATAAAACTGTTTCATGTTGTTTGAGAACGTTCCCAACTTGGTGGTTTATTCTGATCTCGATCAGCATTCCGGTTCTTTGTCTTTTACGGGCTGATGTTCCTCTCACGGGTCCGCATTTCAATCCCTGTTGCGATCTGACTTTCGGTGTCCTTCCGGTCTGGGTTTCGAATGTTCCGAATCTCGGACATGATCTTGACACTTTCTGGACTGTCGACCCTCCGAAGTCCAGGATTGTTGTTGCTGACATTCCAATCTCTGCGTTCGGCATTCTAAACTCCCGAGACTTACCAGGTACCATGGAAGATTCCCTCCAAGGATCCGGTTGATTTGTGTTATCCGCAACTGTCTCGGCCAATTCGGGACTCCAGGATCGGGAAACAGTTCGAGACCGGGAAGAAAATGTTATGAGTCCGATAGCCTGATGTTAGTCCGGGTCTTTTGTTTGGCCTCGACTCCCTGCTGCAGCAATACCGTCTGTGCATCTTCTTTGTACTGATCTTTGTTGGTCGAAGTTCTTCCAACGAAACATGACGTGGGTTGAGGGAAGAGGCTTGAATTCCGTGTAGGAAGTGTTGAGCTACTGCCTTCCTTTCCCCTCTAGTCAGTCCATATTCACTGACGTAGCTATAGGCGTCGACTGCATAAAGACTCTAAAACTTTGCCAGATTGAGCAGATTTGCAGTCAGCAAGGATGACAGGAAGAATGCCGATCCTCGAGTGAACTGACAAACGTTACAATGATCAGCATGACGAGAGGAGGGAGTGGTTACATGAGACATGATTTTTTACTAACCCTGAACCTTACTTTAACACTGAACTTTCTTCTTTACTCTAGATTTCTGCGAAATAATACTAGAAATATTTCCAAACACGTCAGCTAGCTGGCTCACAAAGGAAGGCACGCATGTGCGGAGCACGTTACCTGGGAGAGCAAAAACCAGCTAGGGTAGTTAATTCTTTTTTTTTTCCTATGCAACACAGATATCCAAAGAAGGATACTGGCGATTTTTGATAGAAGGTGGAGCTGTAATGCAAAAACTAGTCAACTGACTCCGTAGAACCTCTGGATTTCATATGACAGCTCCACAGTAACACGGAATTTGTCATATCATGATGTGCTTGAGCTACCTTGTCCAACAGGATCTGGACGAGGCAGCTCAAAGATTTGTTTGCCACATATCAGAACCATCTAATAAAAAATTTCAGTGTGGAGCGGTTTAACTAAACTCAAAATAAGTAAAGCGACTACTGCAATACGATACATAGTGTATTCTCTTTCAAAGACAATTGCTTCATCCTCAGAGAGTGGCTAATGCTCTAAGTGAGGGTACAGGTAGGTTTATATACTGAGGATGAAGACAGTTGTCTTTGAAAGCTAAGAGAATACACTTTGTATCGTATTGCAGTAGTCGCTTTATTATTTTGAGTTCAGAACCATCTACTTCTAGCATGTCTACCATTCTGCATCCAGTTCATATCCTGTCCATGGATGAGTCCAGAATGATAGCTAGCTATCTTCCACCAGTAATCATAGCCAAGATCCAATAAATTTGAGCACATCATGCATGGTGTCTAACTCTCGTGGCGAGCCTTGGTGGCAGAAAGATCGGTCCATGGTTATTTCCTTTCAAATGCCGCTGTGGTTGATCCAGCCTGTTTCATCAGCAGCCCCAGTTACTTCAACTGAATGTGTGCAGGTGCTCCAGCAGGTTGTGTGCAGGTTGTCGTGAGCAGGGCATGGATGATCAAATATCACAGATGGCTGCTGCTGTGTGTCAATAATAACGAGAATCTTTGATTCCCAGTTTGCAGATCACGGGATTGTTATACCAACACACTCAGCGAACATTGTGTTGCATTAGAACAAAAACACTGTTTCGTGTTTTTGCCTGTTTCTGTTCCGGTTCACACAAGGAACATGGTAATAAAGATCCTGGGCCATTCTATGTAAGATATTTCTCGGCGCTGGCTGTAATCTAAAATGAACTTCGTTGCCCATCTCTGACCTTTGAAGAAGCGAACTTTCCTTTTGTGCTACGGAATTCTAGCGTATTCTAGTGTACTGCGTACAAGGCTTATATATAATACACGCAGACGTTTCGTTTTCACTGAAACACCTGTACCACACGTTCTTTCAAGCAACCCTAACGTTCGGTTCCTGATCCCAAGTCTCAGGCACATCCTGGGCCCAAGTCTCAGAGACATTCTGAGCGAAAGTCTCATGTACATCCTGCGTCCAAGTCTCAGAGACATTCTGAGCCCAATTCTCAGGCACATCCTGAGCCCAAGTCTTAGGTACAGCCTGAACCCAAGTCTCAGGCGCATCCTGAGACCAATTACAACGCATATAAGGGACGTGGGAAGAGGTGCGGACATACTGACAGAGCCACATGACTTCACAGTATAGCCTTTCGGTTAACCTATTCTGAAGCACATACCAAGAATCTAACGATTCGTGATATGTGTTGTATCTCAGGTACACTTTTATTGTACCTGTTCATGTGGCAACTTGGATGACATGACCACACGGCCCCTAGCTCCCGCATAAGCGGTATTAGATACAAAATCTAGAGAGCTATGATGGAAATTACAAGCGTCTGGTCCGTCATTCATAATTCAGCCGTCGTCCATTAGAGAATATCCGCGTCCATAATCCAAAGACCTATTCCATATTCCATATAACAGTATTAGCACCAAATTCAAAAAGACAATCATAGTATACATAAACATAGGCTTGTTTCCTGCAAGAGAGAAGCGGTCAACAGTTTTCAATGATGCCGGCAAGACATCATGATATTCGTTGTAAAGTCCTCATCTAAAGAATGATGTATCTCGGTCACGCTTTTATTGTGCCTGTTCATATGAGTACCATGAGGATCTTGAAGTACATGTGTTCATACGGCACCTACCCCCGGGTTAAGCGGAATTAGACGCAAGTTACGAAACGTATCGCCATAGATCTTGCACGCTACGCTCGTAATTTGCTATCAGCATGCGATATGTATCGCCAAATTTGAGAAACTTTGAGTGGAGGCGCTTGGTGGTGTAGCCCTGTTTTATAAGTTTCTGCAACAATGTTTTGTGACGTTGATTAAAATCGTCACATTTAACACAGGATCTAGCATATGCTACTAGGCGTGATATGTATACACCATATGCAGGTCCCACTGGAATATTACTGTCCAGAAAGGGATAGTTTACGATGTCGAAATTGTAATCATCTATTTTGTCATACAGTCGACGAGAGAGAAGGGCCGCTTCATTTTTATCTCGATATAGGTCTAAATACGATGTGCCTGTAGGGTTATCTGTAATTTCCTTCAAATCCAGCGAAGGTGGATATATATCCTTCACTGCGTCATTTATGTAGCGACTATCCACAGCGAGAAGATCGTCTATATAGCGTTTGGTATATGAGAAGGAACGGGCTTTGAGTGGATCGGTTTTTGAAAGCGCCTGCATATAGTCATATTCATAAGAAAACAGATATAGGTCAGCCAATAGGGGTGCACAATTAGTACCCATTGGAATACCTATATGCTGTTGATATATTGTGTTGCCAAATTTCACATAGATATTTTTAATGAGAAATTCAAGCAACTCTATAAACAAAGAAACATCCCATGAATGATATCTCTTGTATGTAGTCAAGCTAAAGAATGCTTTATGGCTTCCGACATTAATATATCTACGATCAGTTTTCTTGAACACAGATACTATTAATGAACTTAGACGATCAATAAGGTCCTGATGAGGGATTGTAGTATAGAGAGTCGAGAAATCTCATGTGGATACATGTCTGTACGGTATGTGACCTTTAGCATCAAGCTCTTCCGTAAGACATTTTGAGTTTTTCAATATCCACATACATCCAACGCCAGAGTTCTTAGAAATAGTGGCGCAATACCTTTCCCAAAATGCTTTTACCTCCTGAAGGGCCCTCGTCAACAGGGTTGAAAGAAGCTTGGTGGTGCAGCTTCTAGAACCGGCTATGAATCTAGCTTTCTATGGTGATTTATGCATTTTGGGAGTTCAGTATACTTTTGGTATATCGTTATGTTTGGTTGGAAGACAAATAACTCTTTCCTTGAGAAACGTTTTGTGATTGTTAAATAAATCTTCCAGAGTAAATGCAGTTTGAGAGTAAGTAGTAATTGTTTTGCTTGGGGAAGGGTACTTCTGTCAATATGGCGGATTTTTCAACGACCTTGCTCTTGGTGAGGTCCAGCCAACCATCGAGTACTGTAGGTTCAACTTTTTCTCGCTTAGACCAATCAATAACGTACTGTTCCAAAGCAAACAGGACTATCTTCTGGTCGGCTTTCAGATTTATATTTCTCGGCTCTCTATATTTAGGTCCCTTCATCAGGAGTAACCTTAGGTCCTTATCACTCACCATATCAAGGTCACCAGTCACAATATGTTTGCATGGTGTATAGATAAAGTTCGACGATTCTCAATCACAACTATAGCCCCCCGACGTGTATAAGTTCCAGTCAAATTCCTTGACAGCATTGTGTTCGGCAATGTTACAAACCGCCGTTCAAATATATCCAATATTACCCAGCTATTTAAACCCCATCAACGGAGACATCGCAGCCATGGCTGGAGAAAGTTTAATAGTGCCATGATTCACGATCATATCACTTTTAATTATTTAGTGGGTTTAACTAACACAACCAATAGTACACATAGCTTACGTACAGTTCTGTATGCGTTACCTCTGAGAGCTTTAAATCATATAGCCAGAGATATACAACAATCTGCGTTTTCAGGAAATATAATACCACCCAAAATCACTAAAGTATGTCAAGATATAGCGTATTTTCGGTTGTATGGTCCAGTGAACATAATCGAAACATCCCAAGATCGGCTTTTCTTGAAACACAACTACTTAGATAAAGGACTGGACATTATTTAATTACCTCGAACCCTGAATGATCCAGAGGTACGCAACAGTGTACCAAACTATTTCAAGTTCACAGAACCTCCTTGCATTTCATATAAGTATACTAATTCTATAGCCACCAAAATATTCAATTACTCTAATGCTATCAAGGAGTTTGACTGGAATTTATACACGTCGGGGGGCTATAGTTGTGATTGTGAATCGTAGAACTTTATCTATACACCATGCAAACATGGTGTGACTATGATCTTGGTCTGGTGAGTGATAAGGACCTGAGTGATAAGATTACTCCTGTTGAAGGGACCTAAATATAGAGAGCCGAGAAATATCAATCTGAAGGCCGACCAGAAGATAGTCCTGTCTGCTTTGGAACAGTACATTATTGATTGGTCTAAGCGAAAAAAAGTTGAACCTATAGTACTCGCTGATTGGCTGGACCTCACCAAGAGCAAGGTCGTTGAAACAACCGCCATATTGACAGAAATACCCTTCCCCAAGCAAAAGAAGTACTGAGAAGCCCCAATTCGCAAGAAGTTCTAGCAAACCTCCAGAGTAAATTCGTCATAGTCCCAGCAGACAAAGCTCTAAATAATATAATATTCATATGTAAATATTACTATTACCAGGTGCCGGTTGAAGTATTGAGTGTAAGCATATCGTCATCAAATACGTTCATTACTAGTATCTGTGTTCAAGAAAACTGATCGTAGATATATTAATGTCTGATGCCATAAAGCATTCTTTAGCTCTACCACATACAAGATATATCATTAATGGGATGTTCTTTTTGTTTATAGAGTTGCTTGAATTTCTCATTAATAATATCTATGTGAAATTTGGCAACACAATATATCAGCAGCATATAGGTATCACCATATAAACGTACCTGAGATACAACACACGCTTTGGAATAGGTTAACCAGAAGACTATTCTGTGAAGTCATGTGACGCAGTCAGTATGTCGGCACCTCTTCCAACTTCCCTTATATGTGTTGTAATTCAAATGGGTACTAATTGTGCACCCCTGTTGGCTTACCTATATCTGTTCTCTTATGAATATGAATATATGCAGGCGCTTTCAAAAATCGATCCATTCAAAGCCCGTTCCTTCTCATTCACCAAACGCTATATAGACCATCTTCTCGCTGTGGATAATCGCTATATAAGTAACGCAGTGAAGGATATATATCCACCTTCACTGGATTTGAAGGGAACTACAGATAACCCTACAGGCACATCATATTTAGACCTATATCTCTATCAAAATGAAGCGGACCTTCTCTCTCGTCGACTGTATGACAAAAGAGATGATTACAATTTTGACATTGTAAACTATCCCTTTCTGGACAGTAATATTCCAGTGGGACCTGCATATGGCGTATACATATCACGCCTAGTAGCATTTGCTAGATCCTGTGTTAAATGTGACGATTTTAATCAACGTCACAAAACATTGTTGCAGAAACTTATAAAACAGGGCTACACCACCAAGCACCTCCACTCAAAGTTTCTCAAATTTGGCGATACATATCGCATGCTGATAGCAAAATACGAACGTAGCGTGCAAGATCTATGGCGCTACGTTTCGTAACTTGTGTCTAGTTCCGCTTAACCCGGGGCTAGGGGCCGTATGAACCCATGTACTTCAAGATCCTCATGGTACTCATATGAACAGTCACAATCAAGCGTGACTGAGATACATCATTCTTTAGATGACGACTTTACAACGAATATTATGGATTAAGAATACTGATCAGCGATACGGATTTGATATTTTTGGAACATCATGATGTCTTACCGGCATCATTGAAAACTGTTGACCGCCTCTCTCTTTCAGGAAACAAGCCTATGTTTATGTATACTATGATTGTCTTTTTGAATTTGGTGCTAATACTGGAATATGGAATAGGTCTTTGGATTATGGACGCGGATATTCTCTAATGTACGACGGCTGAATTATGAATGACGGACCAGACGTTTGTAATTTTAACCTGTGTATGCCTGGATTCTGCTGGTGGATAAGTTGTCCCCGAGGCCGGGCCCCTGCACACCCAACACTCATAATGGATACAACAAAAAGGAAATATAGTAAGACAGACCCGAGGAACCTTAGTGCATAGTTCGAAATACACTAAGACCTTTTTCAATCCAAATGACAGATATATTTCTGACCACCAAGCAAGGTCACGACATCAAACCTTGTAACATTGCGCTTGATGATTGTTTAGCACCGAATTCTACATGTAATAATTTCAAGATTTCTATATGTGGACACCGTGGATGTCTCACGTGTCCACTCTTTAATACTTCAGCGTCATTTAGTTCCGCGTTAACTGGTAACTCATATTCTGTAAACTCGAATGTTGATCTTAGTTGTTCTACTACAGACTGTATTTATTTAGTTTCTTGTAAGAAGTGTGGTCAACATATGTTGGCAAGACCACCCAAAGACTCCATCTTAGGGTGAATTGTCACAGAAAATCCGTCAGGAAAAAGCAATTGCTTATAGGTAAGCATTTTTCTGGACCCGCCCATGGCTGGGACAACTTTAGTATCCACATCATAGACGTCGTCTATCCATCTACCAAGGATTCCTCCTTTGGATTTGAGAGAAAAATCCGAGAGCGGGAACTATTCTGGATGCTAGAGCTTGGGTCAGTGTTTCCGTATGGTTTAAATGATAATGTCAGCGGGTTCGGCAATGTTACAAACCGCCGTTCAAATATATCCAATATTATCCAGCTGTTTAAACCCCATCAACGCAGATATCGCAGCCATGATTGGAGAAAGTTTAATAGTGCGATGCTTCACGATCATATCCCTTTAAATTACTTAGTGGGCTTAACTAACACACCCAATAGTATACATAGCTTATGTACAGTTCTGTATGCGTTACCTCTGAGAGCTTTAAATCATGTAGCCAGAGATATACAACAATCTGCGTCTTCAGGAAATATAATACCACCCAAAATCACTAAAGTATGTCAAGATATAGCGTATTTTCGGTTGTATCGTCCAGTGAACATAATCGACACAAACCAAGATCGGCTTTTCTTGAAACTCAACTACTTAGATAAAGGACTGGACATTATTAATCTACATCGAATCCTGAATGATCCGGAGGTACCCAACACTGTACCAAACTATTTTCAGTTCACAGAACCTCCTTGCATTTCATATAAGTATACTAAATCTATAGCCACCAAAATATTCAATTACTCTAATGCTGTCAAGGAGTTTGACTGGAACTTATACACGTCGGGGGGCTATAGTTGTGATTGTGAATCGTCGAAGTTTATCTATACACCATGCAAACATGTTGTGACTGGTGATCTTAATGTGGTGAGTGATAAGGACCTAAGATTACCCCTGATGAAGGGACCTAAATATAGATAGCCGAGAAATATAAATGTGAAGGCCGATCAGAAGATAGTCCTGTCTGCTTTGGAACAGCACGTTATTGATTGGTCTAAGCGAGAAAAAGTTGAACCTACAGTACTCGCTGATTGGCTGGACCTCACCAAGAGCAAGGTCGTTAAAACAATCCGCCATATTAACAGAAGTACCCTTCCCCAAGCAAAACAAGTACTGAGAAGCCCCGATTAGCAAGAAGTTCTAGCAAATCTCCAGAGTAAATTCGTCATAGTCCCAGCAGACAAAGCTCCAAATAATATAATATTCATATGTAAATATTACTATTACCAGGCGCTGGTTGAAGAATTTAGTGTAAACATATCGTCATCAAATACGTCTACTTACTCTCAAACTGCATTTACTCTGGAAAATTTATTTAATAATCACAAAACGTTTCTCAAGGAAAGAGGTATTTGTATTTCAACCAAACATAATGATATACCAAAAGTATACTGGACCCCCAAAATGCATAAATCACCATACAAAGCTAGATTCATAGCTGGTTCTAGAAGCTGCACCACCAAGCTTCTTTCAACCCTGTTGACGAGGGCCCTTCAGGAAGTAAAAACATTTTGGGAAAGGTATTGCGCCACTATTTCTAAAAACTCTGGCGTTGAATGTATGTGGATATTGAAAAACTCAAAATGTCTTACGGAAGAACTTGATGCTAAAGGTCACATACCGTATAGACATGTATCCACATGGAATTTCTCGACTCTCTATACTACAATCCCTCATCAGGACCTTATTGACCGTCTAAGTTCATTACTAGTATCTGTGTTCAAGAAAACTGATCGTAGATATATTAATGTCGGATGCCATAAAGCATTCTTTAACTCTATCACATACAAGATATATCATTAATGGGATGTTCTTTTTGTTTATAGAGTTGCTTGAATTTCTCATTAATAATATCTATGTGAAATTTGGCAACACAATATATCAGCAGCATATAGGTATCACCATATAAACGTACCTGAGATACAACACATATCACGAATCGCTAGATTCTTGGTGTGTGCTTTGGAATAGGTTAACCAGAAGACTATTCTGTGAAGTCATGTGACGCAGTCAGTATGTCGGCACCTCTTCCAACTTCCCTTATATGTGTTGTAATTCAAATGGGTACTAATTGTGCACCCCTGTTGGCTGACCTATATCTGTTCTCCTATGAATATGACTATATGCAGGCGCTTTCAAAAACCGATCCATTCAAAGCCCGTTCCTTCTCATTCACTAAACGCTATATAGACGATCTTCTCGCTGTGGATAATCGCTATATAAATGACGCAGTGAAGGATATATATCCACCTTCACTGGATTTGAAGGAAACTACAGATAGCCCTACAGGCACATCTTATTTAGATCTCTATCTCTATAAAAATGAAGCGGGCATTCTCTCTCGTCGACTTCATGACAAAAGAGATGATTACAATTTCGACATCGTAAACTATCCCTTTCTGGATAGTAATATTCCAGTCGGACCTGCATATGGCGTATACATATCTCGCTTAGTAGCATTTGCTAGATCCTGTGTTAAATGTGATGATTTTAATCAACGTCACAAAACATTGTTGCAGAAACTTATAAAACAGGGCTATTCCAAGCGCCTCCACTCAAAGTTTCTCAAATTTGGCGATACATATCGCATGCTGATAGCAAAATACGAACGTAGCGTGCAAGATCTATGGCGCTACGTTTCGTAACTTGTGCCTAATTCCGCTTAACCCGGGGCTAGGGGCCGTATGAACCCATGTACTTCAAGATCCTCATGGTACTCATATGAACAGTCACAATCAAGCGTGACTGAGATACATCATTCTTTAGATGACGACTTTACAACGAATATTATGGATTAAGAATACTGATCAGCGATACGGATTTGATATTTTTGGAACATCATGATGTCTTACCGGCATCATTGAAAACTGTTGACCGCTTCTCTCTTTCAGGAAACAAGCCTATGTTTATGTATACTATGAGTGTCTTTTTGAATTTGGTGCTAATACTGTTATATGGAATATGGAATAGGTCTTTGGATTATGGACGCGGATATTCTCTAATGGACGACGGCTGAATTATGAATGACGGACCAGACGTTTGTAATTTTAACCTGTGTATGCCTGGATTCTGCTGGTGGATAAGTTGTCCCCGAGGCCGGGCCCCTGCACACCCAACACTCATAATGGATACAACAAAAAGGAAATATAGTAAGACAGACCCGAGGAACCTTAGTGCATAGTTCGAAATACACTGAAACCTTTTTCAATCCAAATGACAGATATATTTCTGACCACAAAGCAAGGTCACGACATCAAACCTTGTAACATTGCGCTTGATGATTGTTTAACACCGAATTCTACATGTAATAATTTCAAGATTTCTATATGTGGACACCGTGGATGTCTCACGTGTCCACTCTTTAATACTTCAGCGTCATTTAGTTCCGCGTTAACTGGTAACTCATATTCTGTAAACTCGAATGTTGATCTTAGTTGTTCTACTACAGACTGTATTTATTTAGTTTCTTGTAAGAAGTGTGGTCAACATATGTTGGCAAGACCACCCAAAGACTCCATCTTAGGGTGAATTGTCACAGAAAATCCGTCAGGAAAAAGCAATTGCTTATAGGTAAGCATTTTTCTGGACCCGACCATGGCTGGGACAACTTTAGTATCCACATCATAGACGTCGTCTATCCATCTACCAAGGATTCCTCCTTTGGATTTGAGAGAAAAATCCGAGAGCGGGAACTATTCTGGATGCTAGAGCTTGGGTCAGTGTTTCCGTATGGTTTAAATGATAATGTCAGCGGGTTCGGCAATGTTACAAACCGCCGTTCAAATATATCCAATATTATCCAGCTGTTTAAACCCCATCAACGCAGATATCGCAGCCATGATTGGAGAAAGTTTAATAGTGCGATGCTTCACGATCATATCCCTTTAAATTACTTAGTGGGCTTAACTAACACACCCAATAGTACACATAGCTTACGTACAGTTCTGTATGCGTTACCTCTGAGAGCTTTAAATCATGTAGCCAGAGATATACAACAATCTGCGTCTTCAGGAAATATAATACCACCCAAAATCACTAAAGTATGTCAAGATATAGCGTATTTTCGGTTGTATCGTCCAGTGAACATAATCGAAACATCCCAAGATAGGCTTTTCTTGAAACTCAACTACTTAGATAAAGGACTGGACATTATTAATTTACCTCGAATCCTGAATGATCCAGAGGTACGCAACACTGTACCAAACTATTTTAAGTACACAGAACCTCCTTGCATTTCATATAAGTATACTAAATCTATAGCCACCAAAATATTCAATTACTCTAATGCTGTCAACGAGTTTGACTGGAACTTATACACGTCGGGGGGCTATAGTTGTGATTGTGAATCGTCATATTGTGACTGGTGATCTTGATGTGGTGAGTGATAAGGACCTAAGATTACCCCTGATGAAGGGACCTAAATATAGATAGCCGAGAAATATAAATGTGAAGGCCGACCAGAAGATAGTCCTGTCTGCTTTGGAACAGTACGTTATTGATTGGTCTAAGCGAGAAAAAGTTGAACCTACAGTACTCGCTGATTGGCTGGACCTCACCAAGAGCAAGGTCGTTAAAACAATCCGCCATATTGACAGAAGTACCCTTCCCCAAGCAAAACAAGTACTGAGAAGCCCCGATTAGCAAGAAGTTCTAGCAAATCTCCAGAGTAAATTCGTCATAGTCCCAGCAGACAAAGCTCCAAATAATATAATATTCATATGTAAATATTACTATTACCAGGTGCTGGTTGAAGAATTGAATGTAAACATATCGTCATCAAATACGTCTACTTACACTCAAACTGCATTTTCTCTGGAAGATTTATTTAACAATCACAAAACGTTTCTCAAGGAAAGAGGTATTTGTATTTCAATCAAACATAATGATATACCAAAAGTATACTGGACCCCCAAAGTGCATAAATCACCATACAAAGCTAGATTCATAGCTGGTTCTAGAAGCTGCACCACCAAGCTTCTTACAACGCTGTTGACGAGGGCACTTCAGGAGGTAAAAACATTTTGGGAAAGGTATTGCGCCACTATTTCTAAAAACTGGCGCTGAATGTATGTGGATATTGAAAAACTCAAAATGTCTTACGGAAGAACTTGATGCTGAAGGTCCCATACCGTATAGACATGTATCCACATGGAATTTCTCGACTCTCTATACTACAATCCCTCATCAGGGCCTTATTGACCGTCTAAGTTCATTACTAGTATCTGTGTTGAAGAAAACTGATCGTAGATATATTAATGTCGGATGCCATAAAGCATTCTTTAGCTCTACTACATACAAGATATATCATTAATGGGATGTTGTTTTGTTTATAGAGTTGCTTGAATTTCTCATTAATAATATCTATGTGAAATTTGGCAACACAATATATCAGCAGCATATAGGTATCACCATATAAACGTACCTGAGATACAACACATATCACGAATCGCTAGATTCTTGGTGTGTGCTTTGAAATAGATTAACCAGAAGACTATTCTGTGAAGTCATGTGACGCAGTCAGTATGTCGGCACCTCTTCCAACTTCCCTTATATGTGTTGTAATTCAAATGGGTACTAATTGTGCACCACTGTTGGCTGACCTATATCTGTTCTCTTATGAATATGAATATATGCAGGCGCTTTCAAAAATCGATCCATTCAAAGCCCGTTCCTTCTCATTCACCAAACGCTATATAGACCATCTTCTCGCTGTGGATAATCGCTATATAAGTAACGCAGTAAAGGATATATATCCACCTTCACTGGATTTGAAGGGAACTACAGATAACCCTACAGGCACATCATATTTAGACCTATATCTCTATCAAAATGAAGCGGACCTTCTCTCTCGTCGACTGTATGACAAAAGAGATGATTACAATTTCGACATTGTAAACTATCCCTTTCTGGACAGTAATATTCCAGTGGGACCTGCATATGGCGTATACATATCACGCCTAGTAGCATTTGCTAGGTCCTGTGTTAAATGTGACGATTTTAATCAACGTCACAAAACATTGTTGCAGAAACTTATAAAACAGGGCTGCACCACCAAGCGCCTCCACTCAAAGTTTCTCAAATTTGGCGATACATATCGCATGCTGATAGCAAAATACGAGCGTAGCGTGCAAGATCTGTAACTTGTGTCTAATTCCGCTTAACCCGGGGCTAGGGGCCGTATGAACCCATGTACTTCAAGGTCCTCATGGTACTCATATGAACAGTCACAATCAAGCGTGACTGAGATACATCATTCTTTAGATGACGACTTTACAACGAATATTATGGATTAAGAATACTGATCAGCGATACGGATTTGATATTTTTGGAACATCATGATGTCTTACCGGCATCATTGAAAACTGTTGACCGCCTCTCTCTTTCAGGAAACAAGCCTATGTTTATGTATACTATGATTGTCTTTTTGAATTTGGTGCTAATACTGGAATATGGAATAGGTCTTTGGATTATGGACGCGGATATTCTCTAATGTACGACGGCTGAATTATGAATGACGGACCAGACGTTTGTAATTTTAACCTGTGTATGCCTGGATTCTGCTGGTGGATAAGTTGTCCCCGAGGCCGGGCCCCTGCACACCCAACACTCATAATGGATACAACAAAAAGGAAATATAGTAAGACAGACCCGAGGAACCTTAGTGCATAGTTCGAAATACACTAAGACCTTTTTCAATCCAAATGACAGATATATTTCTGACCTCCAAGCAAGGTCACGACATCAAACCTTGTAACATTGCGCTTGATGATTGTTTAGCACCGAATTCTACATGTAATAATTTCAAGATTTCTATATGTGGACACCGTGGATGTCTCACGTGTCCACTCTTTAATACTTCAGCGTCATTTAGTTCCGCGTTAACTGGTAACTCATATTCTGTAAACTCGAATGTTGATCTTAGTTGTTCTACTACAGACTGTATTTATTTAGTTTCTTGTAAGAAGTGTGGTCAACATATGTTGGCAAGACCACCCAAAGACTCCATCTTAGGGTGAATTGTCACAGAAAATCCGTCAGGAAAAAGCAATTGCTTATAGGTAAGCATTTTTCTGGACCCGACCATGGCTGGGACAACTTTAGTATCCAGATCATAGACGTCGTCTATCCATCTACCAAGGATTCCTCCTTTGGATTTGAGAGAAAAATCCGAGAGCGGGAACTATTCTGGATGCTAGAGCTTGGGTCAGTGTTTCCGTATGGTTTAAATGATAATGTCAGCGGGTTCGGCAATGTTACAAACCGCCGTTCAAATATATCCAATATTATCCAGCTGTTTAAACCCCATCAACGCAGATATCGCAGCCATGATTGGAGAAAGTTTAATAGTGCGATGCTTCACGATCATATCCCTTTAAATTACTTAGTGGGCTTAACTAACACACCCAATAGTATACATAGCTTATGTACAGTTCTGTATGCGTTACCTCTGAGAGCTTTAAATCATGTAGCCAGAGATATACAACAATCTGCGTCTTCAGGAAATATAATACCACCCAAAATCACTAAAGTATGTCAAGATATAGCGTATTTTCGGTTGTATCGTCCAGTGAACATAATCGAAACATCCCAAGATCGGCTTTTCTTGAAACTCAACTACTTAGATAAAGGACTGGACATTATTAATTTACCTCGAATCCTGAATGATCCAGAGGTACGCAACACTGTACCAAACTATTTTAAGTTCACAGAACCTCCTTGCATTTCATATAAGTATACTAAATCTATAGCCTCCAAAATATTCAATTACTCTAATGCTGTCAAGGAGTTTGACTGGAACTTATACACGTCGGGGGGCTATAGTTGTGATTGTGAATCGTCGAAGTTTATCTATACACCATGCAAACATGTTGTGACTGGTGATCTTGATGTGGTGAGTGATAAGGACCTAAGATTACCCCTGATGAAGGGACCTAAATATAGATAGCCGAGAAATATAAATGTGAAGGCCGACCAGAAGATAGTCCTGTCTGCTTTGGAACAGCACGTTATTGATTGGTCTAAGCGAGAAAAAGTTGAACCTACAGTACTCGCTGATTGGCTGGACCTCACCAAGAGCAAGGTCGTTAAAACAATCCGCCATATTGACAGAAGTACCCTTCCTCAAGCAAAACAAGTACTGAGAAGCCCCGATTCGCAAGAAGTTCTAGCAAATCTCCAGAGTAAATTCGTCATAGTCCCAGCAGACAAACCTCCAAATAATATAATATTCATATGTAAATATTACTATTACCAGATGCTGGTTGAAGAATTGAATGTAAACATATCGTCATCAAATACGTCTACTTACTCTCAAACTGCATTTTCTCTGGAAGATTTATTTAACAATCACAAAACGTTTCTCAAGGAAAGAGGTATTTGTATTTCAACCAAACATAATGATATACCAAAAGTATACTGGACCCCCAAAGTGCATAAATCACCATACAAAGCTAGATTCATAGCTGGTTCTAGAAGCTGCACCACCAAGCTTCTTTCAACGCTGTTGACGAGGGCACTTCAGGAGGTAAACACATTTTGGGATAGGTATTGCGCCACTATTTCTAAAAACTGGCGATGAATGTATGTGGATATTGAAAAACTCAAAATGTCTTACGGAAGAACTTGATGCTGAAGGTCACATACCGTATAGACATGTATCCACATGGGATTTCTCGGCTCCCTATACTACAATCCCTCATCAGGACCTTATTGACCGTCTAAGTTCATTAATAGTATCTGTGTTCGAGAAAACTGATCGTAGATATATTAATGTCGGATGCCATAAAGCATTCTTTAGCTCTACTACATACAAGAGATATTATTCATGGGATGTTTCTTTGTTTATAGAGTTGATTGAATTTCTCATTAATAATATCTATGTGAAATTTGGCAACACAATATATCAGCAGCATATAGATATTCCAATGGGTACTAATTGTGCACCCCTGTTGGCTGACCTATATCTGTTCTCTTATGAACATGACTATATGTAGGCAATTTCAAAAACCGATCCATTCAAAGCTCGTTCCTTCTCATTCACCAAACGCTATATAGACGATCTTCTCGCTGTGGATAATCGCTATATAAATCACGCAGTGAAGGATATATATCCACCTTCACTGGATTTGAAGGAAACTACAGATAACCCTACAGGTATATCATATTTAGACCTATATCTCTATAAAAATGAAGCGGATCTTCCCTCTTGTCGACTGTATGACAAAAGAGATGATTACAATTTTGACATCGTAAACTATCCCTTTCTGGACAGTAATATTCCAGTGGGACCTGCATATGGCGTATACATATCATGCCTAGTAGCATTTGCTAGATCCTGTGTTAAATGTGATGATTTTAATCAACGTCGCAAAACATTGTTGCAGAAACTTATAAAACAGGGCTACACCACCAAGCGCCTCCACTCAAAGTTTCTCAAATTTGGCGATACATAACGCATGCTGATAGCAAAATACGAGCGTAGCGTGCAAGATGTATGGCGTTACGTTTCGTAACTTGTGTCTAATTCCGCTTAACCCGGGGCTAGGGGCCGTATGAACCCATGCACTTCAAGATCATCATGGTACTCATATGAACAGTCACAATCAAAGCGTGACTGAGATACATCATTCTTCGGATGACGACTTTACAACGAATATTATGGATAAAGAATACTGATCAGCGATACGGATTTGATATTTTTGGAACATCTTGATGTCTTGCCGGCATCATTGAAAACTGTTGACCGCTTTATAACGCATATAAGGGAAGTGGGAAGAGGTGCCGACATACTGACAGAGCCACATGACTTCACAGTATAGTCTTCTGGTTAACCTATTCTGAAGCACATACCAAGTATCTAACGATTCGTGATATGTGTTGTATCTCAGGTACGCTTTTATTGTACCTGTTCATGTGGCAAGTCTCAGGCACATTCTGAGCCCATGTCTGAGGGACATTCTAAGCCCAAGTCGCAGGGACATTCTCTCTTAGAACAGAACAGAACAGAACAGTTTTTCGTGTTTTTTGTTCGTGGTAACCTCACACTGCGAACATTTTCTCTTGACCGCCAGTCACCGCGATCAAGCAGCGAGGCCATTTTGTTGTGTCTGTGAGAGCGGCTTCGTCACATGACCGACAGCTGCCAGTTGATTGGATAACTGTTGGTAAATGTTCGAACACATGTACGCGATCACCACACACTGAAGACAAAAACTTGTTTCAGGGCAAAACATGTTCGCAATATCAAACAAGTTTGATGTCACGAGCATTTGTTCCGAACAGATGTTTTCTGTTTCTGGGCACCTCACACTGCAGATAAAACATGTTCTAAACAGTTTTTTTGTTCTAATACAACAAAATGTTCGTAGTGTGAGTTGGGCTTTACATTGACAGTTGCATTGTCAGAGTCGTTTACCTTATACAATGCCACAGATAGTATGCAGAGATATTTTGAGCTAGTGAGAAATTTATTTTGAGTGCCAAATATTTTATTCCAGTGTGGGACGTAATTTTTGTTAGAAATGTATTTTTTACCACTTGCATCACATGATCTGATCAAGAAATACAGATATCAGTGCTGGGTTATTTTATGACTGTTACACTAGCTTGTCCAACTCATCCCTGGAGTCTGGTCTCATGGAGATAGATGGATAAACATCATTGGGTCAGCAGGATGCCTATCTACACATGAAACTTGGTTTGTCCTGGTTATCAAAAGCACCAGTACACTTGGTCAACAGATGTCATTACATTTGCTCCCTTTTGGGATGTTCAAGGCACCCCGAGTTTTCTTCAAGCTTTTTATGGCGGATTTTTGCAGTCAAGGTATGAAGCCCATTTCTTCAACAACGGACTTTTAGAATAGGTTAACCAGAAGTCTATGCTGTGAGGCCATGTGACTTTCAGTATGTCGGCACCTCTTCCCACTTCACTTATATGTGTTGTAATTCATAGAATAGCTAGTTATCCTCCACAAGACATCATAGCCGAGGTCCTTCAGCAGATTTGAGGACAGCATGTATGGTGTCTAGCTACCTCATGGTTGAGCCTTGGTTGCCCAAATATCAGTCCATTTTCTCCCAATCTTTAGTGTCTTCTGGTACCGGTAAGCCTGAATGATTCCTGGCAAATACCACTGTGGTTGATTCAGCCTGCATCATCAGTAGCCCAGTGCTCCAGCAACGGGCAGTTGAATTGAGCGGGGCTATCTGTTAATCCCACAGCCGTGATGATTAAATTAAGAAAGTGTTTTCATAGGCGTGCTATGATTAACAAAGCCACACAAAGACATATCCACGTAATTTCCACACAGCTGACGCAGCCGACACTATCACTCCCCATTTGAGATACCACATAAACTCGTCCACTGACATTGGTATGATGCGAACCGAGACGGGAGCATTAATGAACGAGTTTTTGTTTTCAAGAAAGGGGAGAAAGGTTGTCGAAGTTTAGAATATATTTTCAACCTTTCATTATAATCTTTCTTGATAATCAATTTGGGTGGTGCAATAGAATAGAAATAATGTTTTTATATGCGTGCTCAATGGTTATTTTACGCACGGTTAGTGACAGTTTTGGGTTAAGGCCCGGGTGAATGCACGGTTAGCTCATGTTATTGACACAAGTGTTCTAGAATATTAAGCAGATGACTGCTTGTGTCAATAGCAGAGAATCTTTGCTTCCCAGTTTGCAGATCAGTTGTTCTAGATAGTGGCTGTTGGTAGCTCTTTAAATTCTATCTCATACACTCTTCCTACGACTCTTGCTGCATGATCACAGAAACAGGAGCAGATCTATAGGGAGGTCTATATTTTTAACATCTTCCCACTAACCCCCTAATTATTTTTACCAGTTGATCTGGTTAATTTCAGTTATTCGTCTGTGACCTCAATTTTATTTACGTTAAGGACACGGAGTCCTCCTGCAGACACATTTACACACCCTCTAGAAATTGTCCTTGTAAGTTATACAGCTAAAACTATTCCTCGTAGCTTTGGTAATGTATAGATTTGTTGAAAGCGCATTTCGTATGGATTCCGAATAAATGTGTTCATTATAAATCTGTAGGTGGTGAAGATATTCAAATTTAAACAAAATAATTTAAATAAATAAGCCTTTTTTAAATGGCTATTTTCAAAAAAGTATTCAACTTATCATAACTTGCATCATCATTTCCTGTAGAAGACAACTCCAACAGAAAATTTGTGTTTCTTTTTTGTCAATTTTGGTCTAGTTCTTATTCTATTGACATTTAATTCAACTTTAGAGTTCAAAACTGTGAGTTGCTCGATTCTGTGGAGAAATATTTCATTAAATTTCAATAGAAAGAGAACTAGACCAAAATTGATAAAACTGAGACACGGATTTCCTTTTAAGTTGTATTCTACAGGAAATGATGAAGTAAGTTACGATAAGTTGAATACTTTTTTGAAAATAGCATTTAAAATATTAAAATTAAATTTATTTAAAATCCAAATATCTTCAAAACATACAGGTTTGTAGTAAACATCCTCAAGAAATGTGCTTTCAAGGAATATATACATTACGTACTACAGCTATCTTTGGCATACTTTTAGCTGTATGAAGACAAGTTCCAGAGGGTGTGTAAAAGTGTGTGCAGGAGGGCTCAGTACCCTTAAAGGTGAACTGAAAAGCTTTCCAATGTTCTGTTAATATGTCATAAAACAAGAACTTCTTTTGTTGTTACAAATATGTGTGGTAATAGTTCTGTGGGTTATTGTTTTATTTTGGGTATATGAGAAATCAAAACTTATACCACCAGAAAACGAGAGCCAGAACTTTTTAAAACGTCATCGCTTGCCTCCCATTGTTTTTGGAACATCAGGACGTTATAGTGGTCCTCGCTCATTCATCCGACGTAGCACGACGTCACATTTAAATAAAACTTGAATGAAGGAGACCGCTATAACATCATAACGTTTTACAAACCAAGAGAGACGAGATGCAAGTTTTCAAGACGGATTTATAACAGGATAACTTAAATATTGTTATTAGTACAATTTTGCAAAATATATTTGCCCCAAAAACGTATAAAAGTTATGTCACATAAGACAAGATGTATATAAGCAACATTTTAGATAAAATTAAAAGCTTTGCAGTTCACCTTTAAGAGGTTCACTTTTTATAATATGCCCCTGCCAAGCTATCTGAACTGTGTCTCAGCAGTTTGGGGACTCATGAATGTATGAATGTGGAGTCTAGGGACAAAACTGAACACTTTATTGGTGAAGTGAGAAACGGTCTCAAGTTTCTTCAACATGTTAAATTTATTTGTCAGAACCTTCCAGGATGTTTCCTCTGGAAGATACCATGGAGTGAGGTGGATCATGCACTATGGGAGAGGTGGATAACAAATAACGATTACAAATATCGAGAGCACGATAAAACTTTAATGCTTCATGACAATCACCAATGCAATCAGATAGGGAGAACAGTTGACACCATTTGTTTAGAAACTGGACTGGACAGGTGCAAAATTGCTCAAAAAACTGTGATATACAATATCAATGAAATCGTGGCAACTACAACTTTTGCTGTATAATGTATAATCTGGGAATGATATGATAAATGCCCACTAATGCTGGTAAGATGAGTTCAAATAAATAAGACAAATAGTTGATAATTTAAAATATGAATAATTTCACATATATTAAGCCTTAACAGTGTCATGGATGCATTTTGAGTTCAGGCAGTCTCAAATGGCAAGGTAATAATACAATTAATGTTAAACAACTTTACGACGACATTATTTTACATTAAATATGGATATCATCCGGAGATGTGTATGTAAATAGCAATCTTCAACCCAATCATATAAATCCCAAAAAATTACGATTTCATATTGAAAGGAATGCATAGAAAATAAAATGTTTGAGAAGCAATACATATATTTTGAGAATGTAGTCATATAATAAAACAATGGATTTTTCATCTGAAATCAATTTAACTTTGGTTCTGATTATTTCAAAATGGGGTGGGAGGGTTTTTAATTGGTTTTATTCACTCATGTATGTACAACATTTCATGCTTTAGCAAATTACAAGTTATGGTGTTGTTACTTTATGGCATATGGCTGGCCACAATCAGACCCAATACCTGTTGGAACGTTCTTTTCTGATTGTTTGAAACAAAACTCTTTCAAATCTTGAAACAGTTTTTTGGGTGAAATGACAACTCCACACACTATACTTTTTTCTCCTTATACAATCGTGATTGTTTGAGGTGGAAACAACTTATTTGATTTCTTATGACTAATCAAGATAAAAATCAGGTTCTGCAATATTTATGTCGATATACGTGTGCTATTTTTATCTCGTCTGTACTATATATAATAGTAATGTGAAAATAGTAATAGGAAATATGCAATGTGTTAAGCAACAAAACCACTGGTACAAGTGAAGTGCACAAAAAAAAAAAATAGTTTACCAAATTTCTTAAAAATTGAGATTCAGAACCCCTAAATGAAGGATGTATAGTCTTAAGTTGAAGAAAACAAATCTGAGATCCAATAATGGTGGTGTATTCTTTTGACAAGTACTGGAAAACTTTCCGTGAACGAAGCAGAAAGAAAAACAATAATTTCTTAAGATAAAATTGCACCACTCTGTGACAGATGTAAATATAAAATAATCTTGAAGTGGATATGCAGATAGCATGGATAACAAATTATAAGGTAGATGATTAAAAATTCAACCAAACATGTATTAAAAATAGCATTTTTCATTTTCTTGTTGAAATTTCATGTTTTTAGCATGATCCAAGTAAATAAAATACAATAAATTACGAATACTGCAATTCTGTGGTATTCAAACAGAATATTTAGTAAAAATATAATATTTGAATCTCAATTGCATCCATATTTTGACATTGTACAACAATCTACACAAAATAGAACATGAGGCAACAAACTGAATCTATCCAGCTTTAATGATCGCGAGAGCATAAAACCTGCAATATTCTAATGGATCTTGTATAACATAATCAACAACCAACAAACAAACAATATTTCTGGAATTTACTAATTTCTTTAACGACAAATTAAAGCATTGTAACAAACAAGATGTGTTAAGAAATTTCATATAAATCTTCACCTTTAATAAAGAAAGCACATGCTTACCACATTATAACCAAGTGATACAGTGAATGTTTTGTCTTGAATGGTCCCAGTTCATTCATTCATCCCTGTACAACTCCATCAGGTATCATCTCGATTTTTATAAAAAATCGATGTGAGATTAACAGACGAAATCCATATCCATCGAGCAGGTGTAGGAAACCAGGACCTCTTGGCATGGAGAAATTGTTAATTTATTTTTCCATCAACAGTAACCTTGGTAACCTTTTTCATCATTATGGTAAACACTCTAATAATTCAATCACCATAGTAACACTCAACCACTCACAGACCAGGTCATACCAAAAACTTGAATAAAGGAACTTATTGCTTCCTCGCTCACGCTCAGCATTAAGAGGATAGAACAAGGACTGATTCGCTCGGTGTGAGTATAATGTGATAGAGTGGTGAGTGAGTGAATGAATAGGGTTTAATGTCACTTTCAACATTTTTTCAGCTATATCACGATGGGGAAGGGAGGGGAGGGGAGCAGGAGGGGCGTGAAATACCTACTTGTAACAGAGCAGATCTAATGCTGCCATTTTATGGTGCTGTCCCCAAGAAATATCATGCCGAAGGCAGACATGACACCCCACTCAAGTCACATTATACTGACACCGAGCGAACCAATCCTTGTTCTATCCTCTTAATGCTGAGCATAAGCGAGGAAGTAACAAGTTCTGTTTTTCAAGTCTTTGGTATGACCCGGCCTGGGATCGAACCCAGTACCTACCGCTTACGAGAGTGACAGAGTGGGGTGTCATGTCTGCCTATGACATGATATTTCAGTGGGACAGCACAATAAAATTGCAGCATTTGATCAGCTCTGTTACAAGTAGGTAGACTGTTCTGGCTGTATTAATAATCCTGCTATGTTTTCTTGCATGTCGCCATTTCCGCAACAGATTCGACACACACAAGAGTTGTTAGCAGAAAGTGGTACAGTCTGCTCGTTTAGCAAATTATTTTAGTTCTGGGTTTTCTTCTTGCACTTATATTTCATAGAGAGACCCAAAGCGGGTGGGCAGCATGAGTTTGTGCCATGTTTGCTGCCACAAGGCCTAGGGGAAGATTAATTTCCTCCACATGATGAATGTATTCTGGCTAGTCACACATGTACAGTTAATCATGTCATAGTTTGTTATATCATCACTGTATGGCCGAAATACTGCTGAACGTGACATTAAACCTAACACACTCATTCATAGAGTATCACTACCATGACTACTGCTGAATGTTAGAAGATCAGCGGAGGCTGATCTAGAAGATATATTGTATCTGCCAGTATTCCAGTGCATAGAATATTTAGCTCTTATATCAGTATATCAAGTCTTTGGTATCAGATTCAGGTAAACACTCATATCAGATGCAATGATATATCTAAAAAAAAAAAAAAAAATCTCAGACAAACCTGATGTCTGCTGATTCATCCAAAAAATATCATAAATGTAGTTAACTACTACAGTTTTGGTACATAAATATGAGATTATCTTCAGAAGCACAAATGCTATACATGGACATTGTAAATACTGGAATGTTCCTTATGTCAACATCAATTTAGTTCATCCAACATCTGTCCGTTAATGTTCATCAATATTGAGTATAGGACACACACGAAAAATAGTACATGTATGTAAGTTTACATAAGTTATTGATAAAACATGAATAGAACAGTACAATGGCACCAGTAATAAGACTGGTTGAACACATAACAAAAATTTAAATTGACTACATGTTGTATATAATTGAATGTACAAGTGTGCCATATGTTCAATATTACCATAAAATCTGGAATTACGATGCTAACATTTACCGGTCTGCATTGTAAATGATTGCACCAAATCCATGTGCACTCAAATTGTGAAACATAGGGAAAAATTAATCTCTTGGAGAAATCTCCAAACTGGGTACCCGTCAAGAAATAATGTACATCAATATTATATATTATAGTGAATAGCTATCATGTCTACATGAATATGTACAAATGTAAAAATATATACTGATAATTTACCTTAACGATGACACGCAAGGTCAACACCTTTCTCTTTGTGGTTAAATAGCATGATCAAATTCTCAAACCAACTTGAATGGTTCTACAAGACCTTTATCTGTAATCAAATTTATGGAAAAAATACATTTGAAATAAAAAGCAAAGTACATGTTTTCTTTTGTGGATTTATCAACAGATCACCTCAGAAATCTTTCACCGGATTCGATCACTCTCATGTATAAGGGAGACAACTCTTCACTTCACTGTTCACGTTGATGTGTAGTTACTTTACTGGACTTGAAGATTTCAAGCAATCAGAATATTTGATTATTCCATCATGCAAGACAATGCGATGTACATTACAACAGGAATGTACATAATATGAATGTATGTTGCCATACTGTTATCTGTTTTAATACTGTTCACGTTGTTCATCAGTGAAAAGTATCCACTGCAGCTTGTGTTATTTGTAACCTTATAAAAATGACAATAAATAAATATTGATTGATTTTAATCAAATGACAAGTGGTCAGTCCACACTAAGGTTCATCTGCATATTATCCAAACCTGCTGGTTACATTTGTCTGTTAGTGTCAATTCAAAAGTTTACAGGACACAATCGCAAAGTATTTGATACTCCTTAAAAACATGGAAGCTTCAAGGGCTGGGGTTGCTTCTTCAGGGGTTCCTACACTTTTGAAGTGGCAAGAATCAGGGACTTTTCAAGCACTTTTGGGACTCAAATTCAAATTTCAAGCACCTATCGTACTAGGAAAACCCGCTTATGGAACCAGAGCTGCACTACATTTTCCATCTATTCTAATCTTTGATAGGTCTTTTTTCCAAACTATCAACTTTTCAAGAACTTTCAAGGCCTTGAATTGGTCCAAGTGGAATTCGAAAACTTTCAAGGAAATCAAGGTTGTGGAGAAACCCTGTTCTTAGGTGGAGGGAGGCCTCTCTCAACATAAACTGAAATGACACCAACATAGCAAGCTCTACTCCAGTCTCCTACATCTATCAGCATTCATGGTCAGTCTATGTCACATCTAACAGCCGTCATGGTCAGTCTAACTCCACCTGAAAGCCTCGAGCACTGAACACATCCATGTAGAATGTAGCACCATTAAAGATGCATATTAAGAAGACGACAGCGATACAAATGCAGTGTGCGATGAAGAACTGGTAGATAACTCTAGTCAGGACCAGTGTACACAGGCAGAACATCCAGTTAAACAAGTTATAAATCAGGAACCGAGCCCTGCAATAAATCAACAGAAATACAATTCAGATTCAGGTTTGTCAGAGCTCTAATAATTCATGATAGACATACTTAAGGATTGACTGTGATTTTTTTTACGTTCATTGGGGTATGAACTTAAAAACCGCTGTGCAAACTGTATGATTCCGCGTAGCGGATCATACAAAGTTTGCACAGCGGTTTTTAAGTTCATACCCCAATGAACGTAAAAAAAATCACAGTCAATCCTTATAATTACATTAATCAAGCAAAACTAATTCAATAAGGGAAGAAATTGAACGTGAAACGAACGAATTCTTCGGTGTAATTCTTGTAACGGGAAAACCCCTGCGCGTATAAATACAGTCAACAAAGTTCGTAACTCCTAGCAACGTCTCAGTGCACGCGCACGTCACTCGGTAGGCCTAGCGCGGTTCAAACAGTTTTCAGTTTGACAGTTTGTTGCACGTTGTGTATGGAGGGAAACTTCTCAGTCAGGGATAATTATTTAGGTCAGGAAAACTGAAACACACAAAAATTCTGCGAAGGAAGAATGAGATATGAAACCATGTAGAAGAGGAGAAATTGTTCGACTTGAGTTGGCCTTGCTGGGAATATTCCATTCAGAGCCGATGATCAGACTGGGCGATGCATTTTCTTGCATACGGAGGACGATCTCACTTATCAATGTGTTGTTCTGAGCTGAGGAACATTCCCTGTCGCAGTTTATGACGGAACTTTCTCTCTTTCGGTGTCCGTTTATATCAATAACGCGACGAAACTCATCCTTCATCGCCTGTACCCGTCGCACGTTGACTGGAAATCGAGGGAGTGCATGTGCTGTGTTGTGTTGTGTTGTGTTGTGTTCTAGCGGACGCATAGTTTTGTGTGATATCAGAGACAGAAAACGCGAAAATTGATATTCTTTCACAGACTTCGAAGTGTACCAGTTCTGGTGAACTGATTGGAGCCTTTGTGTACAGAGATTGAACGATGATCTTGCCCTCGTAGGCCACCCAACAGGTTTTGTGGAATCAACATTCTGTAACACCCCTCCCCCCCTCCCCCTTGACTGGAGGGATTTTATCGGACATCTGCCGTACGGTACGGTACTTGTTACATACATCCGCTTATCGTGGCAGTCAAGACGGTATAATTTGTTAAATTTTGTGTTTGGTTTCGTGAGAGAGGACATGTTCCCGTTTCCATCAGTGCAAAACTCCCCCCCCCCCGCACCACAACAACAGCAAAAAAGCCGGTGGATGAAATTTTACTCCACTGGAACGGTAACGAATGAATGGATTACCAAACTCTGTATCTCAAGAGAACCAGAGCTCAGGTAGGATGTGGGTTTCAGGAGTTCACCGGGTGTAATAATTTCTTTATAAGGATTTGTGGTAAAAGTGGGTAAGCGAAAACCCAATGTCAAAATCTCCTTCAAGGTCACGGAGCTGTCGACTTATTGCTGATCTGATTTCCAGGACCGACAGACATTATCTCGACTCTTTTCTCTTCGAAATTCTTGTAATTTTACAAACAGTTTTCTCAATACAAATAAATATTTAAATTCACTCTTTCCAGTTGGTTTTAGAGTTTTCTGTTGACATTATTTGAGCAATATTATGCACTAAAATCTGAATCGATTTACACTACCACCAGTGATCCAGAGCTATTTATAGCAACGAAAAAGTAGTGCAGTTGTGGGCGTGGCATATCATTTTTTAGATTCATTGAAGTATGAACCGAAAAATTGAGTACTAATCAGCCAATCAAATCGCAGGATTTACGAACAATACGGGTAGAATTTAATTATATTCAAATGAATAGACAAATACTGAAATACTTGAACAATGCAAGATGATAGCTTGTGGCCCACTGCTTTTCAGCTTTTGATATTGCAAGTGAGGATGGCAATTGATGAAGATGGGTGAAGAGGGGAGATACAGACACTGAGGGAGAGAAACTAGCACTGCATGGGAAGATTACAGTTTTCACAATGCAATATGCAGAAATATAATAATTTGATGAAAGTTGAATGGAAGCATACCTTGGTCCAAATATATTGAATACTTTGAAGAGAAGGGAGCCCTCTCTAGAGGTGAGGTAACGATAACTGGTGACATAATCCTCACATGGCTTTATAATCACATCCACGACTATCATGTACAATATCTGAAAAGGGAAAGCGAAACCTGCTAGGTCTTCCTACATCTAATGGATCTAATCAGCTGTTCAATCATACAAATTAGATGACAATGTCATGATGTAACGAAATGTGGTCTACCGACTATTTAATAGTTAATAATACTACTTATTGAAGTTCATGATAGATGTTGTTATATTCCATTGCTAGAGAAATATTCTATCTTGAATGTATTAAGTCTTGAATTATATGTGATGTTTTCAATGTGTGTTGTAAGAAGTACATGTTTTGGCATATATGATAGTGTACAGGATGATGCGAATGGGTTTGGTTGTGAGAATCTCCTATGCAATGTCAGTATGTTACATCACGGACTTGAGGACAACATAATAATAATAATAAATTCTTTATTTTTCAAGGGTGACACAATCAGTCAGAAGACTGTTCTCCCTGGAGGCCCTCTGGATAAACACAAAAGTTATATATTATCAAAAGATGTAACTCACATGCATTCGCACATGCAAACACATACTTCTATATATTTGTAACGAATGAACTACAGAACAGTAATACAGGTAATTTGTGGCACAGTAAGGGCTGTTCCAGATAAACATATGTACCCCCCCCCGGACGGCAAAGAAAAAAAAAATATGTGGGTGGTTGTTGTTGTAAAAATTTTGCTGGTCTAGGTGGGTGTATCTTGAAATAAACCACTTCTCTGGGCGGTTGGATTCATTACTTGTAAAATGCTTCTGTGTGTGGGCCCTCAAATCCTTTTGAGGCATATAGTATTCATTATTTATGTATCTAGATAAACTTATTTTAATCCTCGAATCTTGTCCCGAGTTCGCGACCAACGTTTGTGGTCGTTGTTGTTGCTAACTGGCGCACTGTGACTCCACACAAAGGTGATCTTGAATACCGTACTTTTTCATTGGACAGGCGTCCATGCCAAAGATATTTCATCCAATGAAATACCATGTTACGAAGATCTTTGTCAAGTGGCGGTGAATTCTCTATGAACGGAGATTTTTCGGCAATCTCTGTCCACTGAAAGCAGGTAACGATACGTGCCCGTCTCACCGGAGAAAACGAAACTAATGAGAGTGGCGACAGTGTCGCCACGAGTTATCTCCCTTCGTCACATAACCGCAGAGATGGCTGAAGCCGACGTCCGAAAGTCGGGAAACCTTGGGGATCATCTAAAACATGTGGGTGGGTTGTCTCAGGTTTTAATTTTCATAAAAAAAATTGTGGGTGTGTGGTCTCCGGGTTTCTCATAAAAAAAATGTGGGTGGGTGGTCTCCAGCTTCGAGAAAAATTATAGGTTATTGGTGGGTCTATAAATCCTTTTTCTGCTGTTGTGGGTGGTTACAAAAACTGAAAAATCAAATATGATGGTGGGTGGGTGCTAACAGAAGTGCCTTCCGGGGGGGGTTACATATGTTTTTCTGGAACAGCCCTTAGCATGTCCTTTCAGACAGGATGCCTAATGGGCATGGTGGGGGACATGCTAGCTACTCGGCTTGTCAAAATTATTTGGTCCAAGTTCTCAAGAAATTGGCGACGATCTTTTACCCAAGTCAGTTGATGATCATAATGGGTTTAACTTTAGTCATGTTAGTGTAGCTAGAACGGATGTATATGACATCCGGGTAATTCATGTTGGTCAACTATGACCACCATGTCAGATCACATTTAACTATTGCTGGAATCTCGAATGTATTATTGTAAATAAAGTATTTACTATGAAATCGATAATTTGAATAATTTGAATTCAGTTGATTCCTGGGACCACTTTTTATACGCCCGCCCAAAAGGCGGTCGTATTATGGGATGGCGGTTTCCGTCCGTCTGTCCGTCTGTCCGGTTCTCGTGTCCGGTCTATATCTGGGACAGTTTCCTATCCACAGCTCCAATTTTTGGTGAGTGGATACCTTACGGGGAGACGATGTGTCGCGTACCAAAATGAAGGTCGAGGTCACAGGTCAAAGGTCACTGGCCTAAAAAACAGGAAATCACTGAAGTGTTCGTGTCCGATCTATATCTGTGAACGTTTTCTATCCACAGTTGCAATTTTTTGTGAGTGGATACACCAGGTGGAGACGATGTGTCGCGTACCAAAATTGAGGTCGAGGTCAGAGGTCAAAGGTCACTGTTGCCAAAAATCAGGAAATCATTGATCGTTGACAGTTTTTTATCTAAAGTTCTAATTTTTGGTGAGTGGATGCCCTAGGGGGGGAACGATGTGTTGCGTATTAAATGTAGGTCAAGGTCAGAGGTCAAAGGTCAGTGTGATTAAAAAATCAGGAAATCGTTAAAAATTTCTAATTTTTTGTGAGTGGGTTCAATAGGCGGAAATGAAGTGACGCGTACCAAAAATTAGGTCAAGGTCAAAGGTCACCGACCCCAAAATTAGGAAATTATTAAAAATAACATTTTTTGTGTCAGTAGATACATTAGGGGGACACGATGAGTCACATACCAAAATGTAGGTCCAGGTCAAAGGTCAAGGTCACTGTGACCCCAAAATCGTGAAATTGTTAAAAATCATGAATTTTTGTGTCCATTGAGAAATTGAGGGGAGACGGTTTGTCATGTACCAAGATTTAGGTCAAGGTCAAAGGTCAAGGCCACTGTGACCCCAAAATCAAGAAATCATTAAAAATCATGATTTTTTGTGTGCATTGTTAGATTGAGGGAAGACAATGTGTTGTGTATCAAAATTGAGGTCACGGTCAAAGGTCAAGGTCACTGTGACCCCAAAATCAGAAATTATTAAAAGTCACATTGACATATGCCTGTCGAAGACGAGGTCGTGTAATGCGATGTTGCGTTCTGTCCATTCATCCATTAAAATTTGTTGTCCATGCGATAGCTCTAGTTTCAAGGTATGGGTTGGTACCAAACTTTGAGTATACCTTACTCGCATGGCAAAGTGGAGCCATACATATGAGGTCAATTTGTCAAAGGTCTAGGTCGCAAAAATGAATCAAGCTTAGCTGACTAAATGTGTTGGAATATTGTTGGAATATTCAAAAGTCTTTCCCCTGCATTTATATGATATTGTCCTGTTGAGTTGTCTCCCATGTTTGAAACGCTTCATTTTGTTAAACTGTTGTGAAATAAAAACCATACATTTACTAATTTAACGGGGAGATGAGTCCTTTATGAACTTCACACCTGTTTATTAACTCAAGGACAAAGGTTTACTTCATCTCTTTCTTCTTCCTTCATGAAAAATTCTCTCATCTGAAAGGAATTCATTTGCAGGAAAACTACTATTTTCTTGTGTTTGACTATTGTCGATTTCAGTGTGGGATATGTGAGCTCTAAGCTATTGCTTCAAGGTCAAACAGTTACCAAGAGTTGAGCTCATTTTAGTTTATCATTCAATATAAGATGTGATATATGTTACATTCTTATAAGCAAAAAATTGTAGACCTTTCTCTGGATTGCTAGATCAATTGGAATCAAGGCTATCAAACAATCTTGAAATTTGAACCAATGTAATTCCAGAT
>JAVTVY010017146.1:0-68261 GCA_036873755.1 Hanleya hanleyi | reverse complement strand
AGAAGTTTGTCAGTAAGGCAATAACTGTAACAATGTCCTCTGCCGTTTGCTTCATGGAAATTGGAATGACATCATCCAAAATGTGGAACTTCTTTATACGCCCAATTGCACGCTCTACATGAATTCTGACTTCTGCAATGCGCCTACTGGACTCGATTTCTCTTGGTGTCAGTTGGTCCCTGTGCTCGCCCTTGAATGCAGGGATATTCAGAGATACACCAAGTGGGGTAAGATCAGCCTGGATGTCGAAGCCTCTGTCAGCCATAACACTATCCCCCAATTCCAGTTCCTCATATATTCCACTTTTCTGGACAATTAGTTTATCAGATGCACGTCCGCCCCACATGTTAGAAACATGGGAGATGCCACCTCCTGGAGTAACACCAATGAGAAATTTGAAGGTGTTGTGGTGTTTATAATTTGACCAAGTTTGTCGCTGGGCCTCCAGTGATGATGCCCTCTGAACAAAGATTTCTGTACAGTCAAGGATAACTCTCGTCTCAGGGTACTTGGCAAACGACTTGGGACAGTTCATCTTGCACATTTCTTTAGAGGGAAATGGGTTCAACTCTGAAAGCTCATGTGACATCAGATTCAGCCAAGTAAGAAAAATCTTTGAAAAGTACCCCTGTGTAATTCCTAACCGGTCTGCAATATCTCTCTCCAGTAGACCCACTTTCAGTCTCACCAAGACTACAAAAAACTCATCGAGCAGGGAAAGTTTTCTACCCGGCCCAGGTTTATCACTGCCAGATGTGAAATATTTTGGATCCTTCAGGGTTTTAGAACCTCTCCATCTGACCATTTTTCGAGCTGCAGGCTCAAGGTAGTGAAATATAGCAGTAAGGGTCTCATAGTTAGGAAATGAAGTGTAGAATTTTACAGCATTATTGTCAGTTGTAATGTTGTCTAGTGAAAATATTTTCTTCTCCATATTGGAAAGCTGGTCTTTCAGCAAGATATTTTCTTTTTCTAGTTTGTTTATCTCATTTATTCTGTCGGCTGCTTCCTTCAGACATTCACAATGTTCTGTTAACCTGGATTTGGCTTCCTGCAAAGAATACACATAATTTGATAAAGTATCTTGCGCTTTCAAGTAATCATGATCGACATGAACAGGACATGGACGTTGAGTTGGGCTGGGTTTCCATAGTTCATTTTCCATCAAGGGCAAACTTGATGTGGTGTCTGGAGACACAGTGGCCAGTAGTGAGAGCCCAACAGTTCTGACCTCGACTTCCGAGCCAATACTGAGTTTTTCAACATCTGGGTCATTCTGTGGGTCAGTGGGTGTCTTTGGACTAGTCCTCCTACATTTTTTCTCCGACAGAAAGCACTTGCGTGATGTGCGAGAAGTTCTTGGTATTCTAATTTTTACTTTATGATCTTTAAAAATACTCGGCACATAGTCAACAGATGTAGGGTCTTGACTTGGTTTCCCAGACACAAAGTGAACTCCACACACACGCGAGTTACCACTAGGGAGCCAGGCCATACCATATTTATCAACAGCACGGTTCAGAACTCTGATCCACTCACTCCGTCGCCATTCTGGCGCAGTGGGGAATCGGTGAAAGCTCACAGTGTGGCCACACATATCCCTCCTATTCTGACATTTATAAACACTGCAGCAGTCTTTCTTTCCCATGTTCTTAATACAGGGTTTAAGCACAGAAATTCAGATTGAATTCCATGGCCTTTTATGGACAAATTCCAGGACTTTTCCATGAACTATCAGAAATTCTCTATGGATAATGGGGGCATCGAGAAAATAAGTCCACAGCCATGATGAATTATACCTATATTATCTTAAGATGACAGTCCTTATCTGAACATGACATGTAGAAATATTCAATGTAGATATATACGCGCTATATCGCCATACTTTATTCATTGTGTATTGTTGTCATCAATTAGATTGTGTATTGTATTACCTGTAATCACAACATTTGTATATTGCTATCTCTTAACATTTAATGTCTACAACAATTTTCTGAAAATGACATTTTAATATCTGTCCAATCTGACCGACATTACTGGCTTACCCATTCATATATGTGTATTGGCGAAGATCACATTATACCTTGTATATATACTGTCATGACTGTACGTATAGAGCTGTTTGTAACTTTGTTCACTGCTGAAGATGCTATAACTAATAGCGAAATATACAGAATGAAATTGTCATCCCTACTCGGAGTTGCTTTTCTTCTCTATTATTGGGAAATCATCAGTGGTTCCAATGGATGATGAGTAAGAAGAGTATTTTCATGGCATTTCTTTTTACACTGATGCAATTTGAGAACAGCCATTCCCTCCTAAATGCACGCTGGGAGTTAAGACAATTCCAAAACCAAAGTTATCTCCCCTGATGCACACGATTGCATTCGTAGACCACACACTACATTCGGCAAATACAACATTCGCTGGTCCAGGAAAATCATCTTTTTCGGTGAAAAAATTCAAGGGAAATATTGATATGGCTGACATTTTCAAGCTCCATTCATTTTTTTCATGACCTCTCACAAAATTCAATGGCCAGACACAAAACTCCATGACTTTCAAGGCCTGGAAAATCAATTTTCAAATCCCATGACTTTCCAGGATTTTCCATGACCACGGGAACCCTGTAATACCGTATCTGGAAGAATAAATTGTAAAGCATATCAAGTGACGTCGCAGATCAACAGACAAGTCATCGGATTGGCACAGAAAAGGTCTGGTATTATCAGCAACATTTTTCCAAGGAAAATGTTGAATATCTTTAAATTATAAACAAATAATAATATTTCAGCTGAAAATATCGCCAAATGAACTGAAAATAACATCCACCTGTGTGTTTCTCCTTGTGACACTGACAGACAATATAGCCAGAGCAAATTGGCTAGCCAAACAGGATGAGATATTCAGTTTGACTTCATGGTGATAACAATTGAATATAATAAGATTAAGATGCAGAAACAGCCTGTATTCTTCGACAAAAGTCTTCTGAACCAAAATAAAATGCTGCCAAATCCGAGGATAAGGGTTATGATTACCTTGAATTCTCCAGTGGTCAGTTGTACTAGGACGCTTTTTATCAAGATTACACCGTTGATAAAGAAAAAACAGGAGCCTCGAAATAACCAAGTACTATCGCACTGTGCCAAACACAGTATTCTGTAATAAAAAACATAAGATCAACATTAATTACGAGCACATAAATTTAGGGATTTCTAACTGAGTGCATATTCTTATGACTTTATGAAAGTCACAGTCATTCTTCGGATAAGCTTATGTTGGTACGAGATAACAGATTGAGGACGGATAGACATATGATGAAATAATAGTGACTTCAACATGAATACAAAATTCCAAACAATGAAAACATGAAGATGCATTTTATTACATAAATAGCTTACAAAAGAATCATGGTAGGAAAAGTTCAGAGAAAATGGAAAGTCGTAAAGAATTCTGATCCAACCCACCTTAACTGTATCAACAGTAGGGATGAGAATGAGCGGACACACCATCAGGGGAGATGCTGAAATATTCCTGGGTGACTAAACTAGCTTCTAAACTGTAATACAGATATCCGAATGGTGACTGAAAAGCAAAGACAATGGAGATTTATAGAAACAACTACAGTGCATCATGGGATATATTCCACTTAACAACCGTCCGATTGGTCAGTTCAAATTTTTTAAAAGTAATCCAAGGTTTTCATTGGCCTGTGTAGATAACTGGAAGAAAATCTAGCAAATAATAACTTTCTGTGACGGTTCATTTTATTCAATGATGTCTGACCAGTAAGCATAGATACTATGAATGACACCAAAGACCACAGGTTCATTGTGTTTCAAGCCCCTACGAGGTGATGGTGCATGCTGATATATCAAAAGCTTCGCATTTACCTACACATTTTCTTAATGCTTGTAATAATAATTCCATGTACTTCATGAAATATATCATTGTTTGGAAAGTTAATTTTCCCAAGTTGTCGGTTCTCCGTAAAACAAATTACCATTGTATGATATGATGATAGAGACATATCGAAATAGAAGCTCTGGAGAACGAACCCTCATAGCTGCAGTTTTTATCTGGTCCCAAGAATGGTTGGTTAACTGTTACGCTGCTGAATTCTTCTTTATGGTGCACTGCAAAAGTTCCCATTTTTACGATGTATTACACTATTACACCCGGGTTTTATGAGCAAAAATATCATTCATGTGTGTGTGTCAAGATTTGCCTTTCGTAGAAGCCGGTTCGCAACAGTTCGGTCAACGTTTATTTTATTTTATTTTATGCCGAAATATTTAAAATTGTCATTGTAAATACGTTTTATTGTAAGAGGCTACATTGACTTCACCTTATTATCGTCAAAAACAACGATTTTCAGCGAAATAACGCTCGAAAAACGTGCTTTTTTTGGCTGTCTTCAGCACGGTCGTGTTCCGCTATCTGACCGCCATTTCGAAAGATCTAGGTCTCGTTGTCAAGGGGAATCCTTGTTCTTTCTATAAATAGTCATAACTTTGATGGATGGCCAATGAAAACACGCGATGATGACGGATTTGGAAACGATAGCGGGATTTCCCTTTCACAGAGCTGGAAGCAATGAGTCTCGCGATTGGACAAAGCCTCCACGTGGCCGAAATAAAGGTCGTTCATTGGCCCAGACGTTGTACTGGAAATTTTCCATAAGAAATTACGACGTAGAAAATGGCGACTCGCGGAGGAAGTTGGCAGAATTATGTGAAAATAAAGTGTGTTACGATGATTTCATCGTAATCAACACTATGGAAAGATAAACTGTGCTTTTATACTTCAAATATACCAAAGAATCATATATTTTGATGGGATTTTCCGTGAGTATTTTATATTTTCCGAGCGGCCTTCTCGGCGAGATTTTATGAAAATCTCCCCTCGCGGTCTTTATTTATTTTTTTATTTCTTTCTCCCGATTTCGTTCTTCTAAGACAGCATATGAAAGTTACATCTAGAAAATCAAGACAGACTTAGCTAACAATATACATATGGTTTTTATCAGGTTTCATGCATGGTAAATTTGAAAATATCGATTTTAGACAATGGTACGCGAAGACCGATAAGTTCAGGGCCACTCTCCCGGGCCCCCCGCAGTTTACACTGCGGCCACTCTACCGGGCCCGCCGCAGCGTAACAGTTAACACAGGTTTCAAGGTTTTTTATTTTATTTTATTTTTTCTCCATAAAACAAATTACTATTGTATGATATGATAGAGACCTATCGAAATATAAGCTCTGGAGAATAGCTGCAGTTTTTATTTTACCACTATTGCTTGAAAACTAAATTTAGGCAAATTGGCTAGCCAAACAGGACGAGATATTCGGTTTGACTTTATGGTGATCACAATTGAACACAATAAAATTAAGATGCATAAACAGCCTGTATTCTTTGACAAAAGTCTTCTCAACCAAAATAAAATGCTGCCAAATCCGAGGATAAAGGAGAAGGGTTATGATTACCTTGAATTCTCCAGTGGACAGTTGTACCAGGTAGCTTTTTATCAAGATAATTCCCGTTACAGCGTTGATAAAGAAAAAAAACAGGAGCATCGAAATCACCAAGAAGTATCGCACTGTGCCAAACACAGTATTCTGTAATAAAACATAAGACAGGGTTTGCACAGCTGGGAAAGATCAAAATTCCAGGACATTTCCAGGACAAAATTGCTGTTTTCCAGGACAAAGTTGCATGCATGATTACCCAAATTGTACTTAATAAAAAAAAAACCCCCAAAAATAAATCATTCTTTTCTGATCATTATTGTATTGTATTTACATGTAATCATTCCTGTTCATACAAAGTCCACTGATATGTATTGATAAATGGTTGAGCAATATATAAAACTGAGGAACAAAAGAGTATTTTTACTCTTGAAAATTTTTGAAACATAATTTCATTCAGTCTTGGATAAAAAAAATTAAGGCTGGTGTGGACTAGTGAATGAGAAGCTCATACATTACATACTGTGTGATCTCCAGTTATTTTCAGTCAAATGTATTTGCTCTCAATGCAATGTATAGAGGTTATCTACCCTTGATTATCTCCCCTGTTGTCACCAGGAAGTATGAAATACACGTGGAATATGGCTCCGTTTTCGGCTTGAAATATTTGTCACTAAAACGAACAATTCATTCAGAGACAGAGATTCTAATCTAAAGGACAACGGATGGGTAAATAATCGTACAAATTAAATCTTAAAACGATATTATGCCTGAATCGGCCGTGGAAGAGCCAAAGAAAGATGTGATAGTTCGATTACTCCGCACATTTTGTCGCTCACGCTGATAGCAGGATTCGTGCTTTGCACCTTTTGCGCGACTTTTCACGGCACTTTCCCCCATATTTCCAACATCGAACATGTTTTGGCAAAGCCTGCACTTCGCTCTGTGCAAAGGCTCCTTGAGGTGCCAGTCCCGGTAGTCCGGATGACTCGGCCATGAAGAATTAAAATGACAAAGGCGTGACATATAAGGTCATTCTTCACATTTCTCTCTCAGATTAATGATCGGAGGTTTCCGTGAATATCCGTCACCATGGGAGCCCAGTGACGGATGTCTCAATTCGATATTTGATTGGCCGAGAAGTTTTACTATATTTACTACGAATGTTTATGAATGAATTGGTGCATCAGTGAACTGGGGAATCCCCCCGACAGCGATGACCGATCGTTGGAGTGAGCATTTGCCGACGGATGATTCGCAGCACAGTAATTCTATTGATTTTCCAGGACTTTCAAGGACACATACTATTTTTCCAGGACTTTCCAGTACTGGAAAGCATACTTTTATTTTTCCAGGACATTTAAGGACATTCCAGGACTGTGCGAACCTTGTAAGATGAACATTGATTACGAGCACATTAATTTAGGGATTTCTAACTGACTGCATACTCTTATGACTTATGACTTTATGAAACTCGCAGTCATTCTTTGGATAAGCTTATGTTGGAATGAGGTAACAGATTGAGGATGGACGCACATATGATTACATAACAATAATAGTAGGAAAAGTTAAGAGAAAATGGGAAGTGTTAAAGAATCCTGATCCAACCCACCTTGACTGTATCAACAGTAGGAATGAGCGATTTTTTTCACGGACACACCATGACAGGAGATGCTGAAATATTCCTGGGTGACTAAACTAGCTTCTAAACTGTAATACACATCTCCGAATGGTGACTGAAAAGCAAAGACAATGAAGATTTATAGAAACAACAGCACATATATTCCACTGGATATATTCCACTTTTGAAGCGTCCGATTGGTCAGTTCAAATTTTTGAAAAGTAATCCAAGGTTTTCATTGGCCTGTGTAGTTAGTTGGAAGAAAAACCCAGCAAATAATAACTTTCTGTGACGGTTCATTTTATTCAATGACGTCTGACCAGTGAGCATGGATACTATGAAGGACACCAAAACAGGGGAGATAATTCTTCAGAGATAACAGGTTCATTTTGCTTAGAGCCCCTACGGGGTAATACTGCAAACTCATAAATCAATAACTTCGCATTTATCTAGACAATTTCTTAATGCTTGTAATGATAATTCCATGTACTTCATGAAATATATCATTGTTTGGAAAGTTAATTTTCCCAAGTTGTCGGTTGTTATTTAGTATTTGTTAAGTTTATCCATGTGTCGGGGGTACAAGTTTCATTGTACTTTTAATAGCTATTTACAAAATGGTTGCAGGTCTTACCGCACCATCTCGATCCCGTGCATAGAGTTGTAAGTATGGTACTGTCAATTCCTGTATCTCTAGAATATCAATACTGTAATGATGTTGCAGGAACTCTGGCTAGTAGAGGTTAGGAGTCATGTTCATGGTCAGTGTAGCACAGGCTGTCAATGTGGGGGTTCCTCCATCTACAGCAATGACACGAAGCTGAGTGACAAATAAGAAAAATTGGAAGTCAATTAAATTTATGAATGTTACAGTAATCAAAACAAGAAAATTTAGTTTATCTTAATTTGAGAATTGAGTAGTATATTAAAACTATTGTGCAAGGAAAACCCCTGAGAGTACCAGGATAGGATGATTTCATACAGGATAGTCTAAAAAACAAATTGATAGAGTAATTAAGACGGATGACCATAAAAGCATAGGTGTGGCAGTTTTAGGCTATGCTCAAATTCACACACAATAATATTTTTGGAACCAAAATATGGTTGACTTTAGATCATCTGGAGCTAGTGCCAAACTACAATATAAAAATATAGCAAATTAACATAATACCACATAAGTTGGGAAGATTTTCATACCACGTATCTTTCCCAGATGTCATTCTGGTAGTTGTCAGTGGTACTGATTACTCCATTCCCACTGATTGTGAACAGTCCCACTCCATTTAATACTCAACACATCCAGGCACAGTTAACAGATTTCACCATGTTCACTGGAGGACGCTGAAACATAAAATGTTCAAAAATTTATATGGATGTCCACTCTAATACTGAAGGCAACAGGTTTATTTACAATTATAATGGTTTATAACAAATGTTTTATACCCTGTAGGAATTCCTAGAAGTCATTTTCTTCAGGACCATTCATGGTCAAATTGTGTTTTTTCTTGGCAAATTGAGATTTTACCATGCTTTTGGCAGTACAAACTGAGTGTGATCAAATCTTTAGCATTTCCTTTATATACATGTACATGTAGGCCCCTAAAATTTTGTGATATTTACAGGGTTGGTTGGTTGTTTGAAGTTTAACGTCGCACCTAACCTTACTGGTCACACTGTGACGATGACGCAAACAAACACACCCCAACAAAAACCCAGCCAAAACTACAAAAAAAAATTGAATTTTAAATTTTGAAATTGAAAATTTTGAGAATTAGGCTCTACACACACTGATCACAATGGATCCTCAGAGCCCAATCTGTTTGATTCTTTAATCTACCTCCTGTGCCAGACAAACATGGCACAAACCATGCTGCCCTCAGCCGGAGGGCTTTTACAGGGATTGAAATGTTTCATTATGACCTAGTAGCCATTGGTCCCTAAAACAGAATTTCTAGGGGCGGGGGTCAATTTTTTAAGGTGTAAATAGAAGGAAATTAAGTCATAAAACATCACCCCACTGAATCGACAAGTATGATTGTAGGTAAACACTGCCGGTCAAGCAAAATGGTAGGTATTCGGTGCTTTCGTTATCAAGCGTGGGTGTGTGTCTGACCAGAAGAAAGTGACCACAGCCGAAAATGAATGATTTTCAGCATGTCGATGACAGGTATGCAGGGTGCGAAATAGCCCTTTGCCCTGTTGCCCGGGGCAACCCAAATTTCCTTTGGGCAACCTAATACCAGTTGAATTGCAATGCATTTGGATGTGTTGGTTGCCCATACTTCCCCATGGGCAACTAGAATTTGTTTTCCTATTTCAATCACTGGGTATGGTTACTGATGTCCAGTCATTTTTTGATGGAGAGATATCGTACTATATTGTCACCAAATGTAGGGTTATTACTAATCCAAGTTAAACATTTTTGCAGCGAGAGGTTTTTAGGAGTTGGTGAACAGTCCATGGTAGGTATTAGCATCGAATTATAGTGTGAGGAATTGAAATGAGCACAAAATAAACATGTGGGAACTTACTACCTGCCTCATGTATCACTGACTCATTCATCTCTTGATTCCTTTCACTTGTGTGTGTTTAAGAGGAATATGAACCATTAATAGTTTATTCTCTGTCTGTCTGATATTATGACAGTCCATGGTATCATCACCAGACCGATCGACAGTCCATGGTAGGTCAAAATACGGTCAGTCCGAACTGACGAAGTGAACTGTGTAACCTTGGCCAATGATTCGCCAAATGGACTGTTGCCAAGACAAATGGTAGCTACCATGGACTGTCGACATATCAGATATACATCATAGATTGAGATTTCAGATTCAGATTTGTTTATTGCTCAGCTATGCCATTAAGGCCAAAGGCAAGACATACAACAATCATGATAACAAGAATCAATAAGAAACTCTGGAGTACCAGTAAATAAAACAATATCCTACCGGGCCAAGGATATTTAGTGTCATACGACATAAACTAAAGCACCTTGTAACCTGACTACAGAGAATGGTGCATAACAACCAGTCATTTATACTGTGCAAAACAGTCAAATGTATACTTAGCTATCGCATTTATTGATGTATGGTCAGCATGACATAACAGATTAGAAAACACTGTATCCAGATTATTCTGTGCATTTAATAAGACAGGAATTCTACTGCCTATAATGGAAAATAGTTCAACACGTCTGTCGACATGACGTTTGCACGCTAATAGAAAATGGATTTCATTCTCTACCACCCCACAAGTCTGACAAAGTCGTTCATCCCGAGGGATCCCCTTTATATAACGGTCTCGCTCGGTCTATAATGTTGCCTCATTATAACACTGCAGCTGTTATCCGGCTTGAATGTGAAGTGATCCAATGTACAGTTCATGGTCGCATGACACATGGACTAGTGCATTCACCTACAATCATACTTGTCTATTCAGTATGGTGGACATTAAAAAAAAAAAAAAAAATGGCCAGCTGGTTTCAATGTTGTCTTTTATTTTAGAGTACATGTAAGTGTTGTCAAGTGACAGATACGGGTATCTCTATGGCTACCTTTTGGACTTGTCCACCCCAACAGCCGATTTGTGAACGCGACTCGTTTCATGTTTAGCGATAGTGTCTAATTTAAGTGAATCGCAGTCATCCACAAAATTAGACAGTTTTTTACCGGCATGACATATTTGCTAAGTTCACAAAACATGAAGTGTTCAACAGTTTTCCACAGTGGTACTTCATACATGGTCTTTTTTTTACCGTTGTTGTGGTCGATTTCTTCCTGACTAACAGTCAAACTTCATTCACCACCAGACACGGAGCCGCCGCTGAATAGTTGCTGTTTCCTGGCCAAAAACTGCATAAAACTGGACTGCCTTGTCATGGTTATAAGAATCACAAATGCGAGGATGAATAATGCTATTACAAACTTTGACCATGTCATTCTATCGTCACCGAATGCAGCTGAAAATGGCGAAAATGTCAACCTCGATAGAATCAAAAATGAGTGTCAGTCCCATGATGTTATCGGAAACCAGGCAAACAGCGTATGGCTTGAATAGAAAATGACGGTTTCCGAATCTGTGTGCACTGCACAACAACAGCACTGTACTTAGCAGCTTTATCGTAACAGGACTACATACAGTCATGGAGATTAAGGAGAATTCCTTGACAACGAAATCACCGTGCTGTAAAATACGTATTAATCTATACTCGTTATATTTGCTTCTTTTAAAAGTTCTTTAGAATTAAACTATTTAAACTGTTGATGAAACGCCTCGGGAATTTAACTCGACAAAATAAAATGGAAAGCAATAAAATAGCAATGTTGAACTAGATTAGTCCATACTTTGGCTGTCAGAATTGAGCAGCTTTTCCTAACCTGCTAAAGGAATGACACCATCTAGACTGTCTCATTTATTTCATATTAAAAAAAAATTAATGACAAAATGTTTCAGAATTCAAAATTATGAGGTAACATAATCATATCCAACTCAGACCCAGCAGCATTCATTTCATACCAAAACATCTGTTAGGAACAAAAAGCATGTGTCTCCCTCCCCGAACAGACATGCTCCTACTCTCCCCCCTCCCCCCCCCCCTCCCCCAAACACACACTTTCTATGCCGATAAATAATGTCTACTAGTAATATTATTACGGCATGATCAAATGTACCCTTGCCCGAGGTTGAGGGGATTTCGTTGGATTCCTGCATAATCAAACCCTATCAACATCAAGCATTGATTGACCTGTTGACTGTGTCTAGAAAACTGAACAACCTCCCCGATAGTTCAATCATGAACGTCGCAGCCCATGATGGTTAAGGATAGTTCCCATGGCCCAAAATCAAGTAGCCTGCGCCATGAAATCACGTGACTTTAGGCCATGAAATCACGTGACTGAATGCTCTTAAGCGTGATTACGTCTAATTAGGATGCAAATTTGCGCTAATTAGCGTTAAATCAGTATTACTGGTTACGGGTTAGGGTTAGGTTTAGGGTTTTGGGGTTAGGGTTAGGGTTAGGTTTGTGTTAGGTATATAAAAAAAATCCAACGGTTGCTTTCAACTGCTTCCGTGGCTCAGGGGTAAGATGCCTGACTATCTATGGAGCAAAGAATGGCGGGTTCGATTCCCGTCGGTGTCAGTTCGTTATTTTCGGACAGGTTTTTTCTGGCTCGTAAATTGTTGGACGGGTAAATACAGTGCCCCAACAACATGTGGAAATTGCTGGAAAAATTCTAAGTCCAACAAATAGCATGCCACTTGATTGTGGGCCATGGGAACTATCCTCGACCGTTCATGATCCCCGAAGGCCGAACCACAGCTGCTCCGCGCTGAGCATACCACAGTAAATGGCAACATGAATAAAACAATTTATATTTCCCAATCATATAGACAAAGACAACTTACTTCTCTTAGAACGTTATCTCAGTCAGTGATTTATCTGGCCCATCAAACACAGTGGGAACACAACAGCTCAAACAGCCAGCGCCTGCATTACCGCCAACGATGGCGTGCCTGCATGCAGACGTGCAGGTGAACCGTTCCCGCCAATTTTACCCCCCAGAGTGACATCTCGCTCAAACTCTCGCACAAATCGACGATCTCGCGCGATTGGGAATACGGTCTAATAGATAAGCCAGAGATGGGAAAATTTACGTCTGGCGACTAAAAATCAACCATATGACTGTGGATTCTCCGACGTAGCCTCAGCCGCGCTTTTAATGGGGGAGTTCATGTGTAGATTAAAGTATCCACACGGCCCCTAGCTCCGGCTTAAGTGGAAGTAGATACGCTAGCTCAGGACCTGTGATGACAGATCAGCTCAAACAAATATCTCATCTGATGTTAATGGATGAGCATCGAGGACATCTGATGGAGTAAACGCCTCAACATGGGGTAACCACGGTAAACGCAAGAATGCCAGAAAAAACTACCTTGTAATGCCCGACGTCGTACGGCTTAAGGGCCCCTGTATCCACGTCGTAATATAAATCCGCTATAAACTAAATATATTGACATTTTCATGTCATACAAGTAACCGTTTGCTTTGGTGGCATCCATTCTATGCTGTGTTACTGGACAATGATAAAGATTTTATGTAAAAAACATCATGATGTATTGCTGTCATCGCTGAAAACACAGGGGCTCGTTACCGCTGTTAATTGATTAATTAGGCTGATTACAGGGGGTCGAGGTAGGGAATAATTTTTCCTGTAATCAACCTAATTAACCAATTAATAACGGTAACGAGCCCCTGTGGCTGAAAACTGCTGACAGCTTCTCTCTTGTAGGAAAACATCTTGTGTTTCTTGAATTATTCTTTATGCATATCAAAATTGGACTTCGTTCTATGTTCTTTTCTATATATATTTCACAAGCCAGTACATTTTATTACGAGTATACTGGCCATACAATGGTACTTGGAGAACTGCATATTATAGCCAAGTATATCAGATAAACGTACTGGATATCGTATGGCGGGATAAATGGTGTCTTATGACCGTGAGCATTACGTATATTTGGCTTCCTGTATGTTACTATTATTAGATTTGGAGTGTTTTAACTTTCACTATCAAATGTCGACAGCTTCTTCGGAGGAGCATGTGGACAGAAGTGTCCGTTCTTTGTCTAACACTACTACATGGAACCATTGACAGAAGATATCCTGCTATAACTATCTCGTGTGCTCCGGACTTCAAAGTTCGCTCAACAGTTTGGTAAGTTGAATTTTCAATGTGTATCTCTTTCATGGGCATACTCTCTTATAGTCTTACGTAAAAAGCAGATGTGATGACAAAGTAAGCACTTATGACTCTAGATCGCAGACAATGGTGACCAAGGAAGATATGTGAATGTATCCATAATTTTGTAATTACTTAGTGGGGTAAGTGAGCTCACGGCTATTGTTTCCCGTGATTCGTTATGCGAACTTATTTTCGTTTCCAGATAGCGGAAACATAGGTGTCGCCATTAATTAGTATTTCAAGTTCCTTTTTTCATATGGGCAAGCTTTTGTGGGCATGTAATCAGCATTGAAACAGTCTTGACAGGATGAATAATTAATCTGTTTTCTGTACACCACTTACTTAACCATTCCAAATCATTATTTAACACATTTTCAACAATATTGAGTGTTTTACTGGAGCTTGAGATTGTGGCATCAGGAAGAGGTTACATCTTTTTCAACAAGAAGGTCATTTACATAAAAAATAAAAGTAAGATGTCTTACTGTCATAACTGAAAACTTTGTATTAATTCATTGAGACCGTATTTATCGCATTGTATAGGAAGCTTGTATGATAGAATATATAATGTTAGAATACAATAGCTTTCCAGAAGACGTACACGGGGCGTACTCATTTCGCGACTAGAAGCATTTGTTGAACCGTCAGAGAATAATGACAATCCCAATCAATGTCACGAAGTAGTAAGAAAGATTGTTCATCATTTCTGCACAACAGAATACTTATTGTACCAGTTAAATCAAATTTAATACACACGCACTCATTACATACAAGCGTCCAGATCGTCATTCAATATTCAACTTTCGTCCATTAATTCAATTAATTCGTCCATTAATTCAACGACCCGATGCATATAAAAGCCTTAGCACCAAATCACAAGAATAAATCATAGTATACATAAAAATAAGCTAGTTCCCTGCAAGAGAGAATCGGTCAACAGTTACCGATGATGCTGGCAAGACATGATGATGTTCCAAAAATTTCAAATCCGTCTCAAAGCAGTTCTATGTGACAACTCAAACTACACTTGTACAGATAATATTAAACATTACTTCTAACTTGTTAAACTTGTAAGATATATGATGACCTGCTTATATCCAATACTTAGTTCTTGCAACAATTGTTCAGCATATGGACACTCTACAGACATGTGCAACCTGTATTATGTTTTGTCCTTGCAAGGACTACACAGATCAGTGGCAAGTGATTTACTGTATACCGAACTTTCATCGTGGTCAATATTCTATGTGAAACCTTCAACTGCAAAATTCGCATTTTAATTCCTACTGCTGTTCTCAATGGGAGGAAGTATACTTTAGTCTTTATTAGACGCATAATATACAGGAATATATTTTTACATCTCTTAAGTTTGAAGAGCCCTGTTTGGGCTTTTAATTTTTCTTTCTATAGGTTTGATATAGCTCCAATTACACCTTTCAAGTTACGATATACTCCTGGTATTCTAAATAACTTTTTTATCTGTCTATCAAGAGTTTACAAAGGTCCATAATCCAAAGACATGTTTGTTTAATAATATTAGCACCTAAATTAACATAACCGAAAGATAAAAAGTAAAAGTGACTTGAAAGATAGAAGCGGTCAACACTTTCTAATGCTGCCGACAATATCAATTGGTATTCTGTTGTGTCGCATCCGAAAAGAGGTGTGACTAAATAGAATGTTCTAATGAACATATTAATCTACTAGATGAGTATCTCAGTCACACTTTGATTGCGGATGTTCATATATACACTACGGAGATGTATTCCACATAGTATTTATACGGTCCCTAGCCCGGGGTTAAGCGGAATTATATATTCTAAAAGGCGTGATGGTCGTTTGGGAATATTGGAAGCACTTTGGATCCATCCAAAAATAAGCTTATATCGTCTGTAACCTATTGTAAAATACGATTTTAACATTCGAAAATAATAATACCTTTTATTTTTGTATAATCCCTCATCATCATTCCTAGTATTTCCGCACAGAGGAAAAAAACATGTGGTGGAAGTGGGTCTCCCTGGCGACATCCTCTTGCTTAATTACAAAACGACGAAACATGATCATTGTGCATCGATATAAAACAGCTCAATCCCGGTTCCAAAATTAAAACGAAACTTAATACTTTGTTTATAAAAGGCCACGACACTGCATCAAATGATTTTCAAAGTCGATTAAAGGATTATCCCAGCTACGTTTTGGGTTTGTGATTTGTGAATAATGCCGTATAACAACTGGGTATTTTTGAAAAATAATGACTTGAGGAATTCCTTGCAGTCTTTCTGAAATACAGACAGAATCCCTTTTACATACAACGTATACAAGGTAAATTGGGCGCCATTTGTATTTTTTTTTTTTTAACAAAAACCTATATTTGACTGGTTTATGGGGGCATGTGATGATCACTTGTCGCTGTGTTCTGGACAATTTCTATAGACCTAATTTATGGACCTAAATATATAACCAAAATAAAATTCTGTCGTAAATCCGTCTGCTCCCGGATTTTTATTGTTTCATCCTCTACAGTGCATCTGAGAGGGCTGAGATATTTAATGTCCCCTGCGAAGTGGTTTTGTCGCTTTCTGATATTTATTCATCTTTATTTCCTAAAAAAATTGTAAATTATTTTGTTGTTTTTTCATTTTCGTGCTTCGAATATATCTTTTCTTAATATTTTTTGGCATTCCAATATTTCTTTTTGATCGGTTATAAATTTTTCTCATTATGAAGTTCTTGTATCGTTTCGTTTATTTATTTTTTCCAAATTAAAAAAAATAAGCTGATGATTTTTCTCTATGTTCATAACATTGTGCTTTTACCCGGATTTTTAAACCTTCAATCTTATCTTTGCGTATTTCTTCCAAATCGGATTTCTTTACTTTTAATTCTTCGAATATTTTTCTAATAAAGGGATGTACAACTAATTTATCCTCGAGGTCACATATTTTTGATTCAATATCAAGTTCATAAAGAGATTTGTGATGTTATGTCTCTCAAATACATTAGTAATACTTCTAAAAATGCTTGATCATTAAAGAGAAACGTCCACTTTTAGGAGAAGAAAATACTCACATTTTTTAGTAAGATGCAATTTACTGCATGTAAATACTCCAAACGGTTGCGGAGACATTGGAGTTTGAATCTTAAATCTGATATTCAAGGACTTTATCTAAATGAGATTACGCTGATTATTATAGCGTTATGCAAACTGAGTTTGAAGCTTAAATCTGATATTCACGAACTTTATCTAAATGAGATTACGCTGATTATTATAGCGTTATACAAACTGTATGGCTTTTTTTAAACATCCAATTAGGGTTACGATTGCAACCAACTACTAAGAATTTTATTTTGAATGATTGCAGGCTATAAAATCTTAATTACTGAATATTCAATAGTAATGGTTTATGCTATTCATATTCATTAAAAAAATCACTTTAACCATTTAAGTTTCTGAGACAAAGCACTCGGTTACCAGTTGCTATTTTAACCAAATTTCTGAAAGTATTGGTAAGTGATAACAGTGGTATCCAATATATCCAATAAACTATAATCTCAATGTTAATGAAATGAAAACGAATCAGAATCTCAGAAAAGTTTGTCTATCTAATTATCTCTAGTTCACTACGCGACATCATCAATTAAACGTAACATTAAAAGGGTGATGGAAAACGATGCCGGAGTACTAGCAAGAAGTCATATGACCCCACAAACAAATATACTGACGGCACATTTCTAAAAACATCACAAGAACCAAGAGTGATCTTTGCAATGATTTGTATCCCAGCCGCGCTTTTATTGTAGTAGATGTTCATGTGAACATATTGAATGAAATGACAAGAAGGCCCCTAGCACCGACTAGAGCGGTGTTAGATACAAATATATCAGAGTGATGATGTAATAGGCCTAGCAAGTCATCTCGCAGGAAATGATGAACTATATGACCTCCATTTAGTGAAAAACGGCGATAGAGTATTTATTGAATGCAAGTTCGTATTCACAACAAATACCTGTGATGCCCGGCGCCGACCAAGCGCTGTATTCACCACCATGTTTATAAGTCACAAAGCTACAATCACAATGATATATATAGAGGGCAAGCCTCGGGGACGAAACGTCCACCAACAGGATCTCCCCATATCCAGGCAACAATTAAACGCAACATTAAAAATGTGGTCGTAAACGATGCCGGAGTACTTCCAAGAAGTCATATGACCCCACAGACAAATATACTGACTGCAAAGTGATACTTGTGATGATTTGTATCCCACTCACGCTTTTATTGTGACTGTTCATGTGGACATATTGAATGACATGACCACACGGCCTCTAGTTTACATACCACATTTGTGCCAGAGAAAAAGTACAACACCTCAGCAGTCAATAGGAATATTTTGATGAAATCGGTTTTAAATTGCTTAAAAAAAATATGACAAAAACATATCTCTTCCCCAGCTGTTTTAATTTTTCATTTGCGTTTCCCTTTAATTGATAGTTTAACTCATACATGGTCATTTTTTTTAGATCTTAGTTATGGGCCATGTAAATATATCTTCACCTCCCTTAACTGTTATAATATATTCCTTATTCTTGAATAGTGAATTATTCAATTCTCTTATCCCCTTCCTCCAGTGTGGTCCGATATTCTCATGCTCAAATCTGCATATGAATGATCAGTTCTGTAGCTTGGATGTATCACCGAATTACTAACAAAGAACAGTATATGCCGAGAAGCGAGAAAAAATCTAAAGATCTGCATGTAGCAAACAGCTCTAATTCCGTGATATGTCTATATTTAAAATTGTGCTGAATTTCATCTATCACAAGATTCCAACCGTCACAGAAAATATTTTTCTTGCATTCAAAATCATTTGAAATATATATGATTTGCTTGTATAAATCAGGGATATCCGTATTTGTTCCATATATGTTCACTAGTGAACATATATGTTCACTATATGTTCACTAGTGAACATATATGCTCACTAGTGAACACCTTTGCTTTCGTAAATCAACTTCCATTATCATATATTTAACCTTCTCGTCATCTGACATCATTTTCACAATCTCGTATTCAAAGTGAGATACTTAATAATATTGTCACTCCTCGTGAGTTTGACGATCCACTGCAAAATTTATCCGTCATTCAACAGTTGGACTTTGCGCGTGCTCTCAGGTTCTCATCTATATCCGTGTCTCGTAAACAATATATATGACAGTTCATATATATATATATCTGTCTTAACAAGTTAAACACATTTAACGTTTCCGATTAGTACCTAATCCCAGACAGTTTGCTGATAATATCTTAATTACCCCGGTTTCTATTAGAACGGTACTAATTGTGTACAGGTAAATGTTCGCGCTGAATAAAACCAACCGGCATTTTGATATATAAACAATTAATATATACGATTCAGATCACAGTCAGAATGTTTCGTGACCATGTTATATATGGAGGATTGCAAAGTTGTTCGTCCCATGTCATACTGCTCCGCTCTTTGTTAATATACCCCCTCTAACTAGAGGGGGCATATAGCGATCGCTTTGTCCGTCTCTCCGTCCGTCTGTCCTTCCGTCCGTCTGTCCATCCGTCTGTCCGTCCGAATTTCTTGTCAGCCCAATATCTCGGTTAATATTTGATGGACAGGGTTGAAACTTGCATGAAATGTGACCAGTGCCTCGTAGTTGTGCAGCGTCAAGTTTTTTCCGAGTTTCGGTTATATTTTCAAGAGTTATGGCCCTTCATTCCTGAAATCTCCGTGAAATAGGACCTGTCCGGGCTGGATCTTGGTTAATATCGTATGGACAAGTATAAAATTTGCATGATATGTGGTCAGTGCGCCATAGTTGTGCAGCGTAAAGTTTCTCCGCGTTTCGCTATATTTTCAAGAGTTATGGAAATATATCTATATCTGTTCTCTTATGAATATGACTATATGCAGGCGCTTTCAAAGCCCGTTCCTTCTCCTTCACCAAACGCTATATAGACGATCTTCGCGCTGTGGATAATCGCTATATAAATGACGCAGTGAAGGATATATATCCACCTTCACTGGATTTGAAGGAAACTACAGATAACCCTACAGGCATATCATATATCTCTATGAAAATGAAGCGGGCCTTCTCTCTCTTCGACTGTATGACAAAAGAGATGATTACAATTTCGACATCGTAAATTATCCCTTTCTGGACAGTAATATTCCAGTGGGACCTGCATATGGCGTATACATATCACGCCTAGTAGCATTTGCTAGATCCTGTGTTAAATGTGACGATTTTAATCAACGTTACAAAACATTGTTGCAGAAACTTATAAAACAGGGCTACACCACCAAGCGCCTCCGCTCAAAGTTTCTCAAATTTGGCGATACATATCGCATGCTGATAGCAGAATACGAGCGTAGCGTGCAAGATCTATGGCGTTACGTTTCGTAACTTGTGTCTAATTCCGCTTAACCCGGGGCTAGGGGCCGTATGAACCCATGTACTTCAAGATCCTCATGGTACTCATATGAACAGTCACAATCAAAGCGTGACTGAGATACATCATTCTTTAGATGACTTTACAACGAATATAATGGGTGAAGAATACTGATCAGCGATACGGATTTGATATTTTTGGAACATCATGATGTCTTGCCGGCATCATTGAAAACTGTTGATCGCTTCTCTCTTGCAGGAAACAAGCCTATGCTTTTGTATACTATGAATGTCTTTTTGAATTTGGTGCTAATACTGTTACATGGAATATGGAATAGGTCTTTGGATTATGGACGCGGATATTCTCTAATGGACGACGGCTGAATTATGAATGACGGACCAGACGCTTGTAATGGCACTTTGTTCCTGAAATCTCCGTGAATTGGGACTTGTCCGGGCTGGATATAGGATAATATTGTATGGACAATTATGAAATGTGCATGAAATGTGGTCAGTGCCCCATGGTTGTGCAGCGTTAAGTTTCTTCGCGTTTCGCTTGTATTTTCAAAAATTATGACCCTTTGTTCTTGAAATTTTGGTTAATATTGTATGGACAAGTGTGAAATTTGCATAATATGTGGTCGTATTTCCCATAGTTGTGCAGTGTGAAGTTTCTCTGCGTTTCGGCTATATTTTCAAGAGTTATGGCCCTTTGTTCCTCAAACCTTGGTGAATGGGATATATATATTCATCCAGGCTGGATTGATACTTGGAATATACATTGTACAATAAAATCAAGGTGAAGAAAGTTTCGATATTTATGGAAATTAGGCCTTGATCTACCAATTAATATCATCCTATTTCCGATTTGGACCGATTTGGAAGTGGAAAGTGACTATTCTACATTCCAAATCAGACCACACAGGTCCCGAAGTATGAAATTGCCCCAAAAAGGGAGAATTGGGTGCAAAATTCAAAGTACACTGATCGCTTCATAAATTCAACATAATATATACTCCAAGGAATGTATGTCTCTTGTATCAAAACATTGTATTATCACTTGTTCGCCGATCGACTTGATACTTGGAATATGTATTATGCTAGGCATGACAAAAAAGTGACTAAAAAAGAAGTTTTATAATTATCCAAATTAGGCCTCAACCGACCAATATGGAACAGCACAATGGCGGAACAGTGTCGGACTAAAGCGGGAGGGGGGGGCATACCTGTGTTTCCTGTGTTTAAAGTGGTCTTTCCTATGTGTATCCGACTTATTCATTTGTTACTGGAATGTTCTTTCTTTCTCAGAAATATGAGATTCCTCTTAATTTTTCCATTTCATCGGTTGCCAACTGTATTAAGCGAACAATTATCTTTCCGTTATTGGGTTGGAAATCTTTTTATGGAATGTACCCGTCTAAACATTGCCGCACTACCGACATAAAGCTACATCGATAGCACCATCTTCACTGATGCATGAATGTATGTATGCATGTATGTGGTGTATATATCCATGGAATGTTGAACTTAACACTTTCTTCATGTTCAAAAGACGAGAGTGGATCTTTAGTTGTGCAATTATGACAAATATTTCTTTTTATTACATTGTAGACATCCTGATCGAAGTTTCAAATGCGGTTGAGATGACTTGTTTCGTGATATTAATTAGCTTTTTCGTCAGCATCAGCCCATTCTGGACTCTTGAAAATAACCCCCTAAACCAGGTCACCACGGTGAGCCGTTTGAGACAAGCTCAAGTGAAGCACACAGGAGCCAGGGACCTAAACCGTGAAGATGCCAGAATTCTATCGAAGTCGTCATTCAGGTTACTGCATGAGAATCGAGACCCAAGCGTGAAAGTAAATCCATGGTTGTTCATAATGTCGAGGACAAAGCGAGGCGCTGATGCCGCACGAGAGATAGCTGTCACTTCTCGTAATATCCTTCAAGATGACTTGATCAAGAACAACTCAAACTGCTACCCTGTTTCGAGATTAGACTGCTATACCAGTTTGCATCCGTGTGTGGAGACATGTGTCTGCTCTGAGTGTCCGGATGCTGGGGAATTCATCGTCAATTGCTCGGGAAGATCTCTGGCGTCCGTCCCTGTGGGGATTCCCAATAAAGTGACCCATCTGATACTCAGCAATAACTTCATATCACAAGTTCAGGCATTGTGTTTTGAAGGTCTTAGTCGTCTTGAAGTTCTGGATATTTCCAGTAACCATCTCTTGCGGCTAGGAAATGGTTCTTTTGTGTGCCTCAAAAATCTCAAGTGTCTCGTCTTGAATAACAATAGCTTAATACTTTCAAGTGCTTCATTCTCTCCGGGTGTATTTCTTCCACTCCAAAACTTGAGAGTATTGCACTTAAAATCGAATCAGATAAACAAAGAACCCAGTTTTCAGTATCTTGATTCTGAAATCGGTGACCTTTCTTCCTTGGAAAAACTTTATATGGACGGAGTGTCATATATCAAGTTTGGCGCAGCGTATGCTAAACTAAAACGTCTAAATACCATAGATTTGTCTGGCTCTAAGTCTCTGGAATACCTTGGACCAGATATGTTTTCAAGCTTGAAACATGTCCCTGTGAAAATTCTCAATATTTCTCACGGTTACGTAAAAATGATCGACCCTGACACTTTCAAATCTCTCACCCAAATAGACACTCTTGATTTGAGCTACAACCAGCGACTTCAGCTGAACAATACAGGAATCAGCTTTGCTGGTCTGGTGAACTCTCCAATACGGAGGATTTTTGCGCGAAGGGTTCATCAAGGGCCGATATTATATAGTTTACATATAGAAGACCTGAAATATCTGCAGCAGACCAAATTGGAAGAACTATATTTAGATAACAACACGATAGGTCAGGTTGACACTGGCCTGATAGCCGTTGTTCCTCGAACGTTGCGCGTGCTTTCTATTTCGTGGAACTTTATACAAACATACAAGGCTCAAGTGTTGAAACTCATTTTCCTGAGGAATTTAGAATATTTATACGTCAGTTACCAAGAGGTGTATGTCACCAGAACTGATACTCATCCCGGTAAGTCAAACATAGGAGATCAGGAATTGGGATCCAACAATTCAAGCATCCAAAATGTTTTCTCTTTTCTGAAGAAGTTTCCGGAGTTTGGCCAAGTTTCAGCTCTAGGTGTTTATAGCCTCAACTTGCCGCCCAATTTGACCGAGGTACAGTTCAGTCATACCTACAAGCTCCGATTTACCATCCCGGAAATGCATTTCAAAGCACCAAATGCCAAAAAGGGTGATTTATCTTACAATCTTCTTCATCGATGGAAAGGTCCCATAACAGGACTTGAAACGCTTGAAGAACTTGATCTATCTGGTAATATGTGCGATTCGTTGTTGCCGGGATTCTTTAAGTATTTCGAAAGTCTGATCACTCTTAGTATTGGAGATAATTCGTTAGGCCCGGACCTAGACAAAGGGACTTTCACTGGATTAGGTTGTCTGCAATTCCTGGATATGCATAAGAATCGTCTGGTAAAAATTACACCGGGCTTGTTCTCCGGTATGCGTGATCTGAAAGTTCTTGACTTATCCCAAAATTTTATCACTTCTTGGAACAGTGGAATTTCCCATTTAAGTAATCTGACACGTTTGGATCTAACATCTAATAGGTTGTCTTCCCTGCCCAGGGAACTCTTGCAGGATCTTGACGAAATATCGAAACACAATAAAGTCAACATCTCCTTGAAAGGCAACCCTTTGTTGTGCAACTGTCACACAAAATATTTCGTTGATTGGCTTATTCATTCAAATGTTATGGTTGTAAATGCCGATTCAACTGACTGTATCCTTGAAAATGGAAATCGGACAAGTTTGGCTGGACAAGAATTAAAGTCTACCTATAATGTCTTACAGGTACACTGTCGGGCTTATACGGCTTTGCTGGCTGTTTCCTCGTGCATAATCTTCATTGTGGTGTGTATCGTGGCCGGTAAAATCCTTCACAGATATCGTTGGAAACTGCGTTATTTGTATTATATGGCAGCGAATACACGAGAGAGAACTGGATATGAACGTCTCGATGGAAATGACCAACCACCTTTCACTTTCAATGCGTTTGTATCATATGAAGACTCTCTTCGCGATTTTGTACGATTGGAGATGTTACCTATGTTGGAGACTAGGAGTGGCCTAAGACTTTGTATCGACAAGAGAGATTTTATACCTGGATTCTACATTGCCGATAATATTATGAACGCGATCCAGAATAGTAGAAAAACGGTCGTACTCTTGTCAAAAACGTTCTTAGAAAGTAAATGGTGCATGTATGAATTTAACATGGCTAGAATGGAGAGCATATACAGCGATAGACATTCACTGATCGTCGTTTTAATGGAGACGATTCCAGTCAATCAGCTTCCGGCGGAAGTTCTGGATATTCTTCACAGTAAGTCGTACATCAGCCTGACTAGCGACCCAGATGGCATGGCCCTATTTTGGCGACAACTGACCGCTGGGATCAGGCTGGACTAAGCTAGTAATGTTCCAGTCATCTAGATCTTGAATGTTGTTTTTCTCTCCTTTGGTGAGGAAAATCACGAGATATACATGCGCAGTGTTTTCAAATTGAGCTTCCCCTGATCATGCTAATCGAGAAATGAGGGTCCGCATTTCATATATTTGGTTTTATTTCTAAGTCTCCATACAGTCAAACTGTATTGCTATAGTGCGTAGGTATGTTTTATGATACAGAAAAGTTGCCACACAGAACACGAATAGCAATATTAGTACTCGTGTATGTAACCGCTTCGCGGATTCAGCATTATCCGGTCTGTCCACAAATGAGCCCTGTTCTTGTCGTAACTCCCCCTCATGATTAACAATAAATTGCACCTCAAAGCTGTCAGCTAAACAAATGGATATAAATGTTATCTACTTTCTAAATAGCATTCGTGTATATATATAAATATCTAATCAATTTGGTTCCAATTATTAGTCTGGAAATGATTACATTGGTACGATGCAAATTTATGTTCCTTATGTTGTTTATATAGTTAACAAGTTTTAAATGATTGCTCAAATTCTTTAGATCTTTACAGGAATGGCCGTTTGTAAATTGTCATATCCTGGTCTCTGTAACCTTGTCATGTATGTCTATGTCGCTCGACAAATATATGTAGGTTTAATCATTGACTGTGTATGTTATTACCCGAATACAGTGTAAAATGACCTGTCTATACGTCATGTCGAACCCGACTTGTATTGGCCGAGTTGTATTGGCCGAGTTGAAAGATGTATTTGCCGGATTGAATGTGGTATTGACCGAGGTCAACGAGTGCAGTCGTAACTAGCAGTAAGGATCGACGACTGGAGAAACGGACGACAACAGGGTTGTTTCTTCAGTGCGATGGCGAGCGCAGAGCGTGTTGTTAAGGGCTTGTAGACAGAATTCTGAAGCTTGAGGAGATATGTGGAGACGATTTGAAATGATTTAAACATCTTACAGAGCAAGAAACGGATGCTGCCACTCAAGCTCAGAAAACAAGAACACGGTCAGCAAGACCCGAAATGTCAATTAATAAAAATATAATGAATCGATTGTTTTCGTATAGCCTTAGTATTGACCTAACGTTGCGTTGGATACAATTCACAAAGCTAAAGTTGGAAATACCTCCTACGACACGTCAAAACTTGAACAACAAAAAGGTTGTTATTCATAAAATAGTGTTACACACGCCGACTTCTATATGCCTATTAAAGAGATAGTAAGTTATGATTATGAGATGAAGTATACATATGTACATGTATACTGGTAAATATGATTTCCCAAACTTATCGGATAATGGTATATAACCAAAGTAAAAACGAATGATAAAATACAAGCGCCTATTCCGTCATTCAATACTTAGCCTTCGTCCATTAAAGAATATCATAATCCAAAGACATTCATATACTGATAGCATTAGCACCAAGTTAAACAAATAAATCATAGTATACATAAAAATAGGCAAGTTTCCTGCAAGAATGAAGCGGTCAACAGTTTTCAATGATGCCGGCAAGACATCATGATGTTCCAAAAATATCAAGGCCGTATTGTTGATCAGTATTGTTAATCCATATGACTTTCGTTTAAAGTCGTTAACTAGAATATGATTCTCAATCACGCTTTGATTGTGACTGAGATCCGGTTCATAATTCATTGAATAAAATATACGCTCAGTTGCAATTGACGGAGTAGTCCGTTTGTTTCAATGTAGTACTCCGTTGAACACTATGAGTTACAAGTAGTAAAGGGGGATACCATAGACGAGTTTCTCCTATCAGTTAAACATGGGGGCCTGATTTTCCTACTCGTGTGACCTTTGACCCCTATGACTGAGTTTGCAGATGACGTCAGAGTGACCATTCCAGGTGAGCTGGACTTCCCGAGGGTTAACCATAGACTAGGAATGTTTTTACGAATGAAGTAGGTCAACCGGAAGTGACGTCATCAATACCAGAAATAGCCTATATCTCGCGAATGGCAGTGACTAGTGTTATGTGGTGGGGGGATTACTCCCAATATACAGAAAAACAACACAAACTCCTTTACCAGCATAATACAGGGCAAAACAACACACATTGCACACAGACCGACAACATGTGCGGCGTTCACATATACTCTTAGTAGCAATTCCGTATACATGTATTTAAATGTATTCCTCTTGTTATCGGATTTCACGAGAAGGCTATCCGGAATTAAAGGCTCGTCTGTACCCCTGTCTCTCGTCTCATTTCTGTGGTAAAGGTTTGGGGGATAGCTGGGTCTCTAATAAATCTGCGGGTGACCTGTCTCTGGATTGAGGCGTAGAAGTTAGGGTATATGGTTCGGGATGATATTTTTATTTCATACATATTTGTAATTGCGCTAACTGTCGTACGAAAGAGGACTTTTCGATTATACGGCAATTCTTTTATGGACGACGGTTGAATAGTGAATGTCGAATCTGACGCTTGCTTAATTTTAGTCTCAGGGGTAGATTGAAGATTAGGAAGAAGGTGCCGAAATATACAGGGGGAGACAATCCGTCCCGGAAGACATCTGATCACCTTACACTGGGCATCGAGTGCAGTTACGGTATTTGTTCTGTATATTGCTTATAGTGAGGTGGCTTAGGGCCTTATTTTGGGAAGATCGTGACACGCTGGACCAAAGCACCAAACTTGGCACACCCATCACTTGAGGCATATAGAACAATATCAGAAGGGGTGCCCTTTGCTCTGGGTCCTGTGATGCCCTCTGGCCCCCAAAAGGGCACCTGAGGGGCAATATTGTTATTTAAAGAATAGTTAGCCCCGAAACAGCTTCGTTATTTTCATTATCCTTCAAGCTAGGAAGCTGAAACTTGGCACACTGCATCACTGGTTCAAGCGTTACCAGAAAATGTCACAAAATTCAAGATGGCGGCCATGATGACATCATAGTGACATCATATTTCAAAAATAAGCCATTTTGCGCATAATTTTTCGGACCGATTTTTTTTTATTTTTTATTTGTGGAATTTTCTTCGCTGAAACTGCCTGGTAAATTAGTAAATAATCATCTTATTTGAGATAAAATACTTTTGAGCACTTTTACGAAGAACAACACATTAATTTTGAAGGAATACGACGAAAACAGAACTTTCTGGTACACCCTAATGTTATCCATTATGAATTTACTTATGAAGCTGTGCTCCGAGTTTTATGCAACAGGCTCAAAATAACATCAGTATCATAAGCTATAACTGCTCTAAGTTACAGCTCTCGACGTTTCTTCATTTTGGAGTATCAGGGAAAAGTTCTTTGAGAAGGGGCAGCCGGGTGGCTGAAACCACCTATGCCAATTAGGTTTACATAATCGCCTGTGTAAAAGGAAACGATCGCCCCTCATCCATGTAAAACTTGACAATTCAGCTTTTCATCTCGTAAAATGGAAAACAAAGATGGAAATGCCCAAGACCGGACAGTTTTTTAGGGTATTCTTGCATTTACTAGGTCCACCCCATGTTGAGGCGTTTACTTCATCAGAGTTATTTGTTTGAGTTGATCTGTCATCACAGCGTATCTAATTCTGCTTAAGTCGTTGCTAGGGGCCGTGCCGCCGTGGGGATACTTCATAGTATCCACATTAACACGGAGTGCGGATGAGATACTAAAGCTACGACCGAGAATCCACCGTATTCTCTGGTCTGCAGGTGAGGTGCCGAGGGAAGCTTTCCTGTTAAGTCATATGGTTGCTTTTTAGTCGCCAGACATCAATTTTTCCCACCTCTTGCATATCGCTTCAATTTCAATCTTTCTACTTTTAAGTTCGAGAGAAGAATAGCTGAATTAAAAAGTGTTACACGGGCCGGGGACTTGTGCTTAGTTCTACATGTCTCCGTTTGTATATTTGGGACCGCCGTATATAGCCAAAATTTTTGGACGGAATGGTACGAAACTTCATCTGAAGAGTGTTAGAGTCGGTGAGGATGAAACTAAAAAGAACAATCCCAAAAAGGGCATCTTACGCCTGTTGGAGGCCGGGATTTTTCATTGGAAGGCCATCAAATTACGTCAGGATAGCTAATAGAGCTGTATGGTCAGAAAAGGGACTTTAAAACCAAGAAGAAATCAAAAGGACAGTTAACGCCCAATGGGGACCGAGAACATGAAACATACAAATAACATGTTCTAGCACTTGTCTATATATTGCCATTGAAAAAGGATCGGAAAGTGTATTTAACGCCCATTGAGGGACAGGAAGATGAAATTAACATTAAAATAACACGTTTACTTCTATCCGTCGCTATTGACATGATTGAGAGTGCTTAGGACGACTTCGGGTTCAGAGGCAGATGCGGGGAGGGGTCTGAATCTACACCTAATTCCTACTGGGTGAAAATACCATTATATTTACACATTTACAGGCGCATGGTTCAACACCCGTGCTCTACTCCAATTATATGCCGGTTCTGCAGGCACACCCACTAGAAAAATGATACTGAATAGGGAGGATCCTGTGTTCAATTGTTATTGTCGTATTCAGCTTCACCCCCCCCCCCCCCTTCCGCTATTCCCAATAAAAAATCATATTACGGTCATTTAATTATCGGAGAGGAGCATCATGGGTAAATTCACCTCACTATTAAGGATGTTCGCTGGTGATGTTGGGCTTTTGTGGTCATTTTCCATGGTTTTGTCTGTTTTTCACAGTAGGTTATCTCCCTTTCCTAGGTTAGGAGAGGGAACTATTTAAAAGTCTTCTAGCCGAAAATTTTGCGCACCAACATTCATTCAATTTGATAAATTTTGATAGACATTGTAATTATCTTCACACAGTTAGATTATTAGAAAATGTTAAATACTATTTAAATCATTTTTTCATGAATGTGCCTCAAAAGCAGGGCTATTCCTCATGTTTTCTGGGTTATCAAATCGAGCATGGGTCACTTCGTTTAACAGTTCGAGAGAAGAATAGCTGAATTAAAAAGTGTTACACGGGCCGGGGACTTGTGCTTAGTTCTACATGTCTCCGTTTGTATATTTGGGACCGCCGTATATAGCCAAAATTTTTGGACGGAATGGTACGAAACTTCATCTGAAGAGTGTTAGAGTCGGTGAGGATGAAACTAAAAAGAACAATCCCAAAAAGGGCATCTTACGCCTGTTGGAGGCCGGGATTTTTCATTGGAAGGCCATCAAATTACGTCAGGATAGCTAATAGAGCTGTATGGTCAGAAAAGGGACTTTAAAACCAAGAAGAAATCAAAAGGACAGTTAACGCCCAATGGGGACCGAGAACATGAAACATACAAATAACATGTTCTAGCACTTGTCTATATATTGCCATTGAAAAAGGATCGGAAAGTGTATTTAACGCCCATTGAGGGACAGGAAGATGAAATTAACATTAAAATAACACGTTTACTTCTATCCGTCGCTATTGACATGATTGAGAGTGCTTAGGACGACTTCGGGTTCAGAGGCAGATGCGGGGAGGGGTCTGAATCTACACCTAATTCCTACTGGGTGAAAATACCATTATATTTACACATTTACAGGCGCATGGTTCAACACCCGTGCTCTACTCCAATTATATGCCGGTTCTGCAGGCACACCCACTAGAAAAATGATACTGAATAGGGAGGATCCTGTGTTCAATTGTTATTGTCGTATTCAGCTTCACCCCCCCCCCCCCCTTCCGCTATTCCCAATAAAAAATCATATTACGGTCATTTAATTATCGGAGAGGAGCATCATGGGTAAATTCAAAATGGACTACACCGGGGTGTAGCTGGAAAGTTGTGTTTTTGTCGTATTTTCTTAAAAATTGGTGTATTTTGTCTACGTGAAAGTGCATAATAATATTTTATTTCACATCAGACGATTATTTACTGATTTACAAGGCAATTGGAGCGAAGAAAATGGCACAAATACAAAATTTGAAAAAATCGATCAGAAATTTCGTCAATAAAATGGCTTATTTTTATAATATGACGTCACTGTAACATCATCACACATGCCAGCTTCAATTTTGTTACATTTTATGGTAGCGCTGGAACCAAAGATATAGTGTGGTAAATTTCAGCTTCCTAGCCTCAAGGATAACGAAAATCATGAAGCTATTGGGAAGCCACCTATTTTCTCAATGATAATATTTTCCCTTAGATGCCCTTTTGGAGGCCAGATGGTGTCAAACGGCCCAGAGCAAAGGGCCCCCCTTCTGATATTGTTCTGTATGCATCAAGTGGTGGATGTGCCAAGTTTGGTGCTTTGGTCCAGCGTGTCACGATCTTTTTGCTTAGCCACCTCACTATTAAGGATGTTCGCTGGTGATGTTGGGCTTTTGTGGTCATTTTCCATGTTTTTGTCTGTTTTTCACAGTAGGTTATCTCCCTTTCCTAGGTTAGGAGAGGGAATTATTTAAAAGTCTTCTAGCCGAAAATTTTGCGCACCAACATTCATTCAATTTGATAAATCAAATCGAGCATGGGTCACTTCGTTTAACAGTTCCTACAGCTAAAAAATGCACACGAACCTATATTTTTTCTTTGTTTTCCTCATATTACACAATTATGAATGCAACAACAAACTTTATTCAAAAAGTTAATTACTTTGATTTACCACCAGCGGACATCCTTAAATAAATTCACTTATAATATTTGTGTGTTGTCTGCAGAAAAATGTGAACGTTTTCGGTAATAAGGTATGTTTTCGGTCGGCTCTTACGCTTCTGTTCTCGGCATTTCTCAATACTGACTTCACATTTTTAATACGATAATAATAAAAAATGTTCCGAAGATTCTTACAGGAATTCCCAGGGAACGAATTGATGCCACAATTCCCTCAAACAATCGGTCTCTAATCCACATAATGTTGTTCAGAATAATCCCCCTCTACCGCTTATGTCATCGGTAGGTTCTCGTCGATAAGATACCTGATGCTGTCACTGGTAAATTCAAATTCACGCTTTCGTTGTAAGGTAATTCATTAATCCCATAATCAATACTAGCTCCTGCCATTCGCGAGATATCGGCTATTTCTGGTATTGATGACTTCACTTCCGGTTGACCTATTTCATTCGTGACAACACCCCTAATCTATTTTTAAGCTTCGGGAAGTCCCGTTCACTTGGATTAGTCATCCTGACGTCATCTTGCAAACTCAGTCATAGAGGTCAAAGGTCACATGCGGAAAATCGGGCTCCCATGTTGAAGAAACAGGAGAAACTCATCTACGGTATCCCCCTTTACTACTGTTTCACTATGAGGAACACACATTTTCACAGCGTTCCAATGAACTGTGACGATCAAAAATATTTCAAAGTTATCGATAACCCTCGAAAGGAGATTGGATATTTTAAAAATGAAAGGCGTAACAGGTATAATCAATGTCTAGGATATTAACACCAGAATTCACAGACAATATAAGTCAAGGAAGCAAAGACGAATTTGATTTGACCGATGTCATGTGGCTTTTGCCATCTGTTGACTGTTCCAGAATACATACTTCTAAATGTTGCTGAGAAAATTTTCGAACAAATATCTCTTTGCAAAGAAAATTAACCTTTTTGAAAGGAGCTGTCCGATAAGACGACTGGAGAATACGGATTAGGGTGGAGACCACTGTACGTGGCTCACACTTGTCCATCTAGCACCATGGTTACCATAGTCTACTGATGAAGTACTTACTTTTCTTTAACCTTTTCAATAGATAATCTGAAAATTCAGATATACACATTGGTATGCTTTAACTTGGTGTACAGAAATACATCCCACAAACTGAGGAATATCGCTTCTCACACGGTAGGTTTCTCCATTGAACATTTTACCACGGGTTTTTTCAGATTGGCCTTTTATTAACTTCCATGTTATTTGGCGTAAAGTTCCTGAGATTTGAACCCAATATTGTACATATGTAGACCTGAATAAGCGTGCCTCTGTGTTCTTTATTCTACTTCCGCATCAAGAAATCACTGTTTTTAGTTGGACGCGTCGCATTGTTCCGATATATTCGAAATATTGAATTGAATTTTCAAGACGAAATCTTTAACAAACTTTGCCAACGTTTTTTTGGTTTAAAAAGTATAGTGATTAGCGACTGTTTTGGGGAAACCTTGGCAGTTGTTTGAGAGGGAATATGAAGAGTAATCAGAATGACCGTCAAAATCATCGCATAATTCTAATTCACATAATGAACATCTTACAGAAAATATAATAACGGTGAGCTTAATTATTGCATTAATTGGAAATATAAAATAGTGAACAGGTATCGAAAATCTTACCTCTGTAGATCTTGGAATTGTTAATTGTTTTTGGTACATCAGACCATTTTTGTAGAGCATTATTCCATAAAGCGCGCGTATATTGCTATTAAACACATACCTCGCTTTAGTATTTAGGCTTTGAGTCACATCAGACGACCATGTGCTTTCTCACTTGATTGTATAATCTTAGAGGCTTTCCAACCTTCTGGGATCTGCCTAAGATACCACCCAAGATATCTCCAAATGGCGACAGATGAACATGTTACAGTATGTATAAAATGTATATTTCATGTTACTAAATCCAGTAGGCATTAAATGCTTATTTATGAATTCGTTTTTCGGTTTCAAATTGCTCTCTTCCTTCTCGGTCCCAATGACCGAACAAACTTCATGATCCCGACTCCCAGTGGGAATTAAACGCTCCTTTCCACTCCTCATCTTCTCTCACTGTGGTGATTATAGCTTTCGTATATTTATATAAAATGCAAGGGGGTAAAGTGACCTTAAAATCGTTTGGTACAACGTTTATCATTCAGGATGCGTGGTAAATTAATTAACATACCGTTGATCCCACTCCTTGCATGAAACTAAATAAGTACAGTTGATAGTAGAACAATGAAAATCACATACGAATCTACAGATTATGATTTACCCGTTAATTTTAAAGTGTAACTGTGTCAGAGCATTTCCATCATAGCTCTCTAGATTTGTATCTAATACCGCTTATGCCGGTGCTAGGGGCCATGTGGTCATATCATCCAAGTTGCCACATGAACAGGTACAATAAAAGCGTACCTGAGATACAACACATATCACGAATCGTTAGATTCTTGGTATGTGCTTTAGAATAGGTTAACCAGAAGACTATTCTGTGAAGTCATGTGACGAAGTCAGTATGTCGGCACCTCTTCCCACTTCCCTTATATGTGTTGTAATTTTTACCTGTATATGGCGAGATTCTGCTGGTGGACGTTTCGTCCCCGAGGCCCGCCCCCTGTACAGACCTTTTGGTCTTTGATATATGTTGGCATTTGTGGAAGTTGATGCTGGGTCGACATCGGGCCTTACAGACTAGTCTTTTGTGTTAAATGCCGTCATTTACATCTGACGACGATACAGCTCACCAATCTCCAATGTACGAGTTGTCACAGCGAAACAGCTCACCAATTACCAGTATACGAGTTGTCAGAGCATTTCCATCACAGCTCTCTAGATTTGTATCTAATACCGCTTATGCCGGTGCTAGGGCCGTGTGGTCATATCATCCAAGTTGCCACATGAACAGGTACAATAAAAGCGTACCTGAGATACAACACATATCACGAATCGTTAGATTCTTGGTATGTGCTTTAGAATAGGTTAACCAGAGGACTATTCTGTGAAGTCATGTGACGAAGTCAGTATGTCGGCACCTCTTCCCACTTCCCTTATATGTGTTGTATTTTGCAAATTTACGTTATATCCAGGATAATCTTTCAAATTATATAATTTATAATCTGCTTCTTGTTTTACGGCTTTTAATCTTCACAATTTCAATGCTATTATTGTTATTGTAGTGCACAGCGCCCCAGGCATGTCGGAACTTGTAACATTATTATGGAACGATAAAGCACGTCACAATGCAACATTGTTACAAAACTGTTCCATTCTCTGCATTGCCGAGACGTCCCTAAGACGGTGCAGGAGGCTCGAAGTATGACGTTGTTAACGTCATCTCTGACGTCAAAAGAGGCAGTGCAGATTTCTCCTCCACTGTAGAAAGCTGCCTTTGAATCCTCTGAGACAGCATACGAGTGCAATGTTGAGGGAAAACTTCATTACGTTTTGTTATTCACATCGTTGTCTTGAATACGACAGAAACTTACATAAATGCCACAGTTACACTTTAACGTGGAATTAAATGAATGCTATGCTATCACATTTCGATGACCACGGATAGTTACACACGTTACCGTGTTTAGATGCACATATCATATTCTCAGCCCCCCCCCCCTCCCCATCCCCGTGGGCCTTATGTATCATTGTTATTTTTATTGCCCCTTTCCCCAACCCTATAGCAATTATAGGTTTGACGGACTTTTGAGCAAAAAAACAACAACAAAAAACAATTCGCCCATTTTAAGTTACCCACAGTGATCTCAATACTGTCCTGATTAAGTTTAATGACATTTCGATCAAAATTGTGGCCATACGGACCGGACAAACAAACAAACATACGGTTACTAAAATCACATCACGATATGTGTTAACTTGAAGGTAATAAATGTGTTCCCGGATCCACGGTGTTGAGTAATATAGACTAGCCTTCTGTGAAACTGTTCATTTTTGCGTGAGATGAAGTGGCGGCGATTTGGATAGAGAACACGTCCTATATTGTGAGGCGGTTATTACTGTGGATGACATGGCCACAGAGGCTTGTTGCTGATCAGTTATTAATTATGATATTAATATTCATATATACTCTCCTCCCACCCATTAAACTTTATGGAATAGGGAGAGAGTATATATGAATATTAATATCATAATTAATAACTGACCAACAACAAGCCACTGTGGACATGGCCTCGATTCCCATCCTACCACTATGCGATTTTCTGTTTACTGGATCAAGAGAAAAATGTGGCGATTTCAAACGTCCCAAACCTCATTGCAGAATCTGCTTCCACAAGGCGATATTTATATACATGGATACTAGCACGCGTTTCCGTTTCAGGTTACGCCTTTCGGTAATGAAGGTCACACAGTGATAGCAAAATACGATCTTGACATTGAACTCTCATGTAAATTGTCGTAGTTTGTACACGAGTGTCATATCCGACATTCAATATACAGCCATGGTACATGAAAAATTGCCTCGTCCATAATCCATAGAATTGCCTCTGGTCTAGGGGTTAGGGATTCGAGAGAATTGGAGCTAAGCCAGTCGTTTAACAGAACCAGAGTAAGTCCCATAACATGCGCCACTCTTGGTTCGTCCGAAATGTGTGCCATTCTTGTGGCAGCCCAATGTCATTCTGCACATTTAAATGATCAGATGGCTCCTTTTTACTCGCCTTCCTCTGAGCACAACAAATGGAGGCGACAAAAGCCCCTTGGTTCATTTTCCAGAACAGCGATTGTTCCTAAGAAGTAGGCTCTCATTTGCAAATTGTCCGGTAATGAGTGAGTGAGTTCATCCGAATCGTTCCGTCGGCAAAATAAGGAGAACCGTTGACATTAGAACCTTGATATTTGGCAAGAACGTGCATTAGGGGACTGTTGCCAGCAAATTCTGACCGACTACCGCGAAACCGGAAACCCGCAAAACCGGAAGAAAACATTCTGCGCAAAACCAAAGCCACTAAAATGACGGCCCGCCCGGATTTCATCAGGAAGCACGATGCGAGTGTGAAAATTTAGTCTCTCCACCTGCTGTACACAGGAAATAACCAATTATTTCTTCGCTAAATAACATGGCAGTGTGACTAACGTCACAGGGCCTACGAAGTAGGGTTTGATATGATTTAAGTGTGTACCTTGACCTAAACATGTTTTTGCCAATTTCGAGGTTTATAGGTCACCTAAGTAGGTCAAATTTTCAACAAAAGTAGGTCAGCTCACACCTTGCTGGTAACAGTTTCCTAATGCACGTTCATGCCAAAAACCAAGGCTCTAATGTCAACGGTTCGTAGGAATATGGGAGACGGTCGGGAGATGACTTGGGGGCCCTTTATCTAGAAATACGGGAGACGGTCGAGAGACGACTTGGGGGCCCTCTATCTAGAAATAACTTGAAATCCTCTCAAAATTTCGAGATTGATAGGTCGCCTAAGTAGGTCAGCTCAGAACTGCCTGGTAACAGACCCTTAGTGCACGTTCATGCCAAAAATCAAGGTTCTAATGTAAAAGGTTCTCCTTATTTTGCCGACGAACGGATTCGGATGGACTGACTGATTCATCACCGGACAATTTGCAAATGAGAGCCTACTTCATAGGAATAAAATTAAGTCCATTAGATTGATTTTAAGTCTCCTACGACCATGGAAATGGTCAGCCTTAGGTGAAGGTACACACTTAAATCATATCAAACCATACTTCGTACACAGCCAAATTTCCACAGGTTGGTACCGTGTGGTAACTGATTGGTTACAAGCGTCTAGTCCGTCATTCATAATCCAGCCGTCGTCCATTAGAGAATATCCGCGTCCATAATCCAAAGACCTATTCCATATTCCATATAACAGTATTAGCACCAAATTCAAAAGACAATCATAGTATACATAAACATAGGCTTGTTTCCTGCAAGAGAGAAGCGGTCAACAGTTTTCAATGATGCCGGCAAGACATCATGATGTTCCAAAAATATCAAATCCGTATCGCTGATCAGTATTCTTAATCCATAATATTCGGTGTAAGGTCGTCATCTAAAGAATGATGTATCTCAGTCACGCTTTGATTGTGACTGTTCATATGAGTACCATGAGGATCTTGAAGTACATGGGTTCATACGGCCCCTAGCCCCGGGTTAAGTTACGTTAACCGCAAGGAAGGGCCCGGATTGGTACACCTCAGTACAATACCAGTCAGTACTGACCCGTATCCACACAGTACTACTCAGTAACTGGTCAGTACTGATTGGATACCGTACAGTATCACAAAGAACAGGGCTGAACAGTACTGCATGGTAACTGAACAGTAACCAATCTGTTACTGTGCAGTACTGGTCAGTTACCACTTGGAACCAGGCTGTTACTGCTCAGTTCAGTTCTGACCTGTGATCATCACACATGAAATGTTCAGTTAAGGCTCAGTACCTACATATATGGTGGGCCTTTCCATGCAGTACCGTTCAGTAGTTTACAGCTCAGTACATGTCTGTGAAAAATTGCCTGTGTAGGTCCTGTGACGTTAGTCAAACTACTCATGTTTGTGTATTGCCCATGAAAATAAGCTTGTTTCGTGACCCACAGAACCAGTTCTCGAGACCCTGGTCCATTGTGAATAATGGATGTCTCTTGATTAGTTAGATCACATAGTAGGGACTGGAGTATCGTTTATTTAAATATTGGAACGTTAGATTAGTCTCGTTAGATTCCAGTGGGACCTGCATATGGTGTATACATATCTCGCCTAGTAGCATTTGGTAGATCCTTTGTTAAATGTGACGATTTTAATCAACGTCACAAAACATTGTTGCAGAAACTTATAAAACAGGGCTATACCGCCAAGCGCCTTCACTCAAGGTTTGTCAAATTTGGCGATACATATCGCATGCTGATAGCAAAATACGAGCGTAGCGTGCAAGATCTATGGCGTTACGTTTCGTAACTTGTGTCTAATTCTGATTAACCCGGGGTTAGGGGCCGTATGAACCCATGCTCTTCAACATTCTCATGGTGCTCATATGAACAGGCACAGTCAAAGCGTGACTGAGATACATCCTTCTCTAGATGACGACTTTACAACGATTATTATGGATTAAGAATACTGATCAGCGATACGGATTTGATACTTTTATATGATGTCTTGCCGGCATCATTGGAAACTGTTGACCGCTTCTCTCTTGCAGGAAACTAGCCTTTGTTTATGTATATTATGATTGTCTTTTTGAATTTGGTGCTAATACTGTTATATGGAATATGGAATAGGTCTTTGGATTATGGACGCGGATATTCTTTAATGGACGACGGCTGAATTATGAATGACGGACCGGACGCTTGTTATTATTATCGCAAATGCAGATTATTTCACAATTTTAAGCAAACAATTTTAACCAGTGCCATAGGTATTCCAACTGGATCACTATTGTCCCATCACATAGCAGTTTCCGAATGTAACAACGCCGACTTTGTATGTGTGCGCATGCTTGGCAGTACTCTTTCAGTTCACATTGGAACTGGATGCGAGGAAATCTTTACAATCTTTACAAATCTGAGTATAGGAAAGAACAGTATTGTCGTATATGAGGGCGGGTAAACGTTAAGCTCTCACACATATTCCTCACACATATGACAGTAGGCTCTCATTTGCAAATTGTCCGGTAATGAGTGAGTCAGTCAGTCAGTCCATCCGAATCTTCTCTCAGGCAAAATAAGGAGAACCGTTGACATTAGAGCATTGATTTATGGCATGAACGTGCATTAGGGGACTGTTACCAGCAAGTTCTGAGCTAACCTACTTTAGATGAAAATTTTGGGACTAATCTACGCATTTTTTTGGAGACACCGGTCGACTACCGCGAAGCCGGAAAGCCGCAAAACCGGAGAAAATCATTCTGCGCAAAACCAATGCGCAGTGGGCTTAAACCATGCTAAAATGGCGACCCGCATGGAATTCTTCAAGAAGCACGATGTGAGTGTGACAATTTAGCCTCCCCACCTCCTGTACACAGGAAATAATAAATTTTTCTTCGATAAATAATAAAAGTAGGTTCATTAGATTGATTTTAAGTAGTTTTGGTTTAGATTTTAGCCGACATCCAAATTGGTTTGTCAGTATTTGGGCGGGTGAGTTTGAGTGGAGATACCGGTATATCGGTATCAAAACCCGTCTGGATTACTCCCTGCTACTTAGGTTACCTATAAACCTCGAAATTGCTAAAAACATGTCCTAATGCCGCCTAAGACCTACTTCATGTATAGATGTGCTCGGGGTAAATACAATGGCTATCATATAAACGATATAAACAGGCGTGTGACTTTGGCTTGAATTAAGTCTTTACCAGTATTCTTTTTTCCTTCTGCAGATAGGATAATGCCTTAGTCCTATGCCGCATTTTCTTCATCATCGACGGCAGGGAAAAAAGCGCATTTTTCCTATCAAAAAGGTAGGTTGTATATTCAGAAATGAGTCAAACAAATTTGTGAATATTATTTAAAGTGCATCTTTCCTAGGTAAAGATGGACTGTTGTATTCGGTGAAATCTGGCATGTGGTGTACTTACCTTGTTTGTGCTCAAGCGTGCTGGGTTTGTTAATGGGATTTGCTAATGTACGGAAGCAGAACGCCATGAACCTACATATAAATTGCAACGCAGAATGATGTATTGGAATGATAGCATTCCTGTTTCAAAGATTTCTGCATTACTTTAAGGTGTACGCGTAGGTCATGAGGCTTTTTTGATAGCTCAGGCTGTTTTAGATTTTTTGCTTTCCAGGTAAAAACATTCAGTTTAAAATATATGACAAAATGCCGAGTTTAAGTTAGGACACAAAACTTTTACATATACCTGGCCTTTGCTGTCATCTAACGAAAGCTACCAGTTTCTATTTAATTGCTTTTCGTGCGCTATCAAAAGTACATAATACTAAGATTAATATTTTGGTCCCCCTATCCTATACAATAGACTCGCACCAAATCATTTCGGTGTGGTTCACCGTTTGGCATTTTAAATCATGCGTCGATGGCGGGTGACAAGTTTTTCACTAGAATAAGAAACATGACGAATTGTCATGATCCCATTTCTTTCGTGGTAGATGAACACTATTTATTAACCACTTGTAAATTTCTCAGTTGTACATTCCGCAAGCTGTAATGTTTTGCTGTGAATGATAAGCTGACTGAATTATTCCGAAGACTGTGTGTTGGTGTACAGAAAGACATTTATCTTTAGCTAATGCATAGTTTGCAGTGGTGATCCCATTTGGTTAAAATGTACTCCATTCAGGGTTCATTTTTCAGAACATTCTGCTGCGAGTTGGCATATTGAACCCGGTAGCAGTCCATGGTCATCACCTATTTTATTTTTGAGAAAGAAAAACGGAAGTATTTTGCGTATTTTGCGAAAGATTAACCTTTTAACGATGAAGGTCATTCCCATCTATCACTGGATCAACTACAATGTGCATGTTGGTTCTGCACTTCAGGTTTAGTGGCAGGCTATTGGCTGCTTGCTATAAACGAGGGTAACAAAACCAAAACAACCTTTTCCACCCACAGAGGATTGTATCATATTTATGGTGAAGCCTTTCGTCTTTCCCAATGCTCTCCGTACATTCGAAGGCCGAATGAATTAGTTTCGCAGTGGGAACGCTGCTTGTGTTATCTTAATTACGTCATCGTTTTTTGTTGGCACTACGTTCAATGAGGCATCGGAGAATTAGCGAGAAGTGTTCGTGAGAATGAGGAAGGATGGAGGCCATACGGAGATTGAAATTCTTGAAAGCGTGTCGGAAATTCGTAGTTTATTCGGTATTATGGATGGATTATGGACGCGGATATTCTCTAATGGACGACGGAAAAATTATGAATGACGGACGCTTGTAATTTCAGGATATTACCGTCGGTTTATCCCAAACTATTCCACCGTGGCGATTCTACTGGTACAACTAACGCAGAAAGGCTGTACGTTTTCTTGGTCGGAAGACACATAAACTTTAGTCGTTCGAAAGAATTGCTTGTTTCTTTGTCTATTTTGTTCTGGATACGGATCAAGTCTGACTTGTATTGGGGCTGTGCTGTCGTAATTCCAAAAGAGGAAGAGGTGGTTATCGCCTTTGGTAGCAAGATTTTGTCCAAACAAAACAAAAGGCGGTATTGTGCTACGTGTCGTGAGATGTTATCGCTCGTGGTATTTGTAGAACATTACTTGTTCGACAGACACTATACAGTGCCCACGGAACATACTTCCCTAACGTGGATGAGGAATTTAAGGAGGCGGAAGGAATAGTAGCTCGATGGATTACCATTCTGTACCATCGACAGAGTAGATTGCATGGTAACGCAAGCTGACAGCTTGTCCAGACGCCCACATCTCAAATATAGGAACCACTTTTTCACTGATGCTCGACTCGTTTCAAAGATAGGACACGTTACTCTTTATTTTTCTGTAGATTGTGAAGACTGTGCCAGGAGAAACTGATTGGAAGTACTACCGCTGGGTCTACTCCTCCCAATGGGGCTGGAAGAGAAGAGGGTGGTATGTTACCATATGAACAGGGTCCTGGGACGTCAGAAGTTGTTGCGGGTATACTAGACGACCCTTGCGTCAGTGGCATGGTGGATGCATTGAGCTGAAATAGTCAAGCCAAGACAAAACGCCAGAGCTTTAGTCACCACAGAAGCTAGAGATGTGCGTACCCTAATCGGCCTATACGGTATTTTGTATGATATATGGCGGAACCGTTTCGGTAGTGAGGAATTGCGTGTTGTAAACCCAATAGAATATCTCGAGAGAGATATTCCTTGAGCTGCATGGGGGTAGCAGAGCTGGTCATTTTGGTAGGAAGAGAACGATTTGATTACTAAGACAGGTGTATTGGCCGGGGGTGAACGCAGATATTCATAGATGGGTAAGACAGTGCGTTCCTTGTTCTCGTCGGAATTACAGCGCATATAAGGGAAGTGGGAAGAGGTGCCTACATACTGACAGAGCCACATGACTTCACAGTATAGTCGTCTGGTTAACCTATTCTAAAGCACATACCAAGAATCTAACGATTCGTGATATGTGTTGTATCTCAGGTAGGCTTTTATTGTACCTGTTCATGTGGCAACTTGGATGACATGACCACACGGCCCCTAGCACCGGCATAAGCGGTATTAGACACAAATCTAGAGAGCTATGATGGAAATGCTCTGACAACTCGTATATTGGTAATTTGTGAGCTGTGTCGCTGTGACAACTTGTACACTGGGGATTGGCGGGCCTTATCGCCGTCAGATGAAAATGACTGCATTTAACACAAAATACTAGTCTGTAAGGCCCCATGTCGACCCAGCATCAACTTCCCACAATCACGATGTCGACCCAGCATCAACTCATCCCTTGACCAACTTGAAAGGTGGTCAAGGGATGAGAAGATCTCCTTTGGAAAATGCGTTAGCTCGCGCATGTTTAGAACGCATCGCCTTCGATATATTGGAACGACAGGTGACCTAAAGGGGAAATCGCTACATGCTGGACGCATATGACTATTTTACTAAGTGGGCCGAGACATATGCGATACGCGAAGACTCAGCAATCACAGTAACCGATAATCTAGTGTGTGAGTTCGTTAGCAGCTTTGGGAAGCTTTCAGAAAGATTGGAACGAACATCTGCCCTTCGTTTTGATGGTATATAGAGCGAGTGAACATTAAAGTTCAGATTGTACACCGAACCTGCTTATGGCCGGGCTCGAACTGACATGCCGTTGAATCTCACGGTGGGGAATCCGGTTTTAGCGGAGCGGCCTTACTTTTGCGAGGTGGAATATACGTAGAAGGCAAAGCCTTTGAATTCGCGTATGCGAATCTCGGGAAAGCGACGCAGCGGTTGAAGACATACCATGACAGAGGATTGAATTACAAGCGTCTGGTCCGTCATTCATAATTCAGCCGTAGTCCATTAGAGAATATCCGCGTCCATAATCCAAAGACCTATTCCATATTCCATATAACAGTATTAGCACCAAATTCAAAAAGACGATCATAGTATACATAAACATAGGCTTGTTTCCTGCAAGAGAGAAGCGTTTTCAATGATGCCGGCAAGACATCATGATGTTCCAAAAATATCAAATCCGTATCGCTGATCAGTATTCTTAATCCATAATATTCATTGTAAAGTCGTCATCTAAAGAATGATGTATCTCAGTCACGCTTTGATTGTGGCTGTTCATATGAGTACCATGAGGATCTTGAAGTACATGGGTTCATACGGCCCCTAGCCCCGGGTTAAGCGGAATTAGACACAAGTTACGAAACGTAACGCCATAGATCTTGCACGCTACGCTCGTATTTTGCTATCAACATGCGATATGTATCGCCAAATTTGAAAAACTTTGAGTGGAGGCGCTTGATGGTGTAGCCCCGTTTTTATAAGTTCAGAGAAATGAAGGAATAGGGAGTTCCACACCGATAGCTTCGTAAGGAGGTGGTATCTACCGGGTGCCAGACGAAAATTAGGACTAGGCTGGACCGGGCCTTATAAGGTAGTAAAGAAGTTGACAAGTGTAAACGTACTTAAAGGGACCCCCAAACACCCCTAGCCTACTCGACGGATTATCAAACTATGGAATCTAAGATTTCCAAATATGCAAGTCGTAAAATTGTCATCCGTTTAGAAATATTGAAATTTGACGAGCAAATACTCAACACAGCGCTTGAATTTCTTCAGCTGATTACGTCACAGGTGTAAGACTTCAGGAGAAATCAAGCAATTGAAGGTGGAGTCAATTGATTTTTTTCTGAATGCTGCAGGTGCACTTTATTTAAATCTCTCGTGTTCCATACGTGAAAATTTTTTCACTCGCTCTTTGGATGAAAGGGAAATCGACTATTTTGCTCATTTTTATGCCACTGCGCGAGAAAACCCGCCCACCAACAAGGGAAGAAAACTTGTAGTAAAAAATAGAAAGTGAATACGGAATAGGGTGAAATGCACCCTTGCGCAAAATATGGACATTTGTAACGATTCTCTTTTATTTTTTTATAAATGTTACATCTTCTTTCACCCACACAAGCTAAAAAGCGTCAATACAGCCAGTCTAAATTGATAACTGTACAGTGCCCTCTAGACCTGACGCTGTTGGTGGATATGGCACTGGTCCCATAGAGACGGGGCGAGTAGAGAATTTCTCCAGCCTGGTGCATAGGAAGACGATGTTTGAGACTCTCCTGGTGCGGGAAACTCTGAAGGACTGTTCCGGGGATTTCCTTAAACCGGCGCGATATTCGCCATATTATGCATTATTATATGTTAGTATTAGCCACAACAGCCAAATACATGAAGTGTGTATTCATTTCAATGATGTTGATAAGTAACGTTTCTGCTCATAGTCTTTAATGACCTTTCCCCCTGTTGGCCATGAAATGGGTACCCACCAATGGAGGTGCAGTCTCATAGAACTTCTGTTTCTTGTACTGTGATAGTAAATATGACATCATGTATGTCGGTACTCATTTTTTTTCTATTTTTGTATTTTGGTAGATGGAGCTGACACATAACATTTCTTAGAAAGAGCATCAGGGAATCGACAACCATCTTCGGCTGGTGTGGGATGACAAAGAGATCGCGTGCGAGGTTTTCAGTTGTAGTGACCATGTGTACACGTCCTTGAACACCATGTTCAAACATTGAAAGACGTTCAATAGAGAATTGGTACGACAGTTTGACTATCCAAAGTGTCGATACAACAGTGTTGAAAATGGAAAGTGATTCGTCACTTGTGGCAAAAACAAAGACTGGAAGCAAAAGAAGGTTTTTTTCTGTGTAAATTATTTTAGCCTGTGCAACGAAAGGAGAGTGTAACAACTGAGCCCCTAGACTGTGCATCGTTCATAGTTTTAGTCGGCAAATTCATAGAAAATGATCCTTGTTTTGTCTGAAGGTTCCAAGGACAGTCGATCGTCCATAAATTTGGAACAAAAAAAATAGAACCGCTGCAATATAATCTATGCATCGCGCATAGTATAAATGTACATTTTAGTTTCATTCGTTCACTCCATCAGACGTCCACGATGCTCATCCATTATCATCAGATAAGTTGTTTGAGCTGATCTGTCATCACAGCTCCCGATATAGCGTATCTAATTCCGTTTAAGCCGGTGCTAGGGGCCGTGTGGACACTTCATTTTCTCCACATGAACAGCTGCAATAAAAGCGTGGCTGACATACTAAGGCTACAAGAATCCGCCGAATTCTTGTGTCGGAATGTTATTTGTCGACGAATGCTTTCCTGTAGAGTCATATGGTTGCTTTTTAGTTGCCAGACGTCGTCAATATTTCCCACCTCTTGCATATCGCTCCAATGTGAACGTTTGATTGCAACGGAGGCATGCAAATTGTGTGTACCAGGACTGGGGTTTCCTGCTGTACAGCTATAAGACATTGTCGACCTTTGCCTATTTGAGCAGGGCTTTATAATTACGGAACGTACTTTGTTTACCTGTATTTTCAGTCAGTGTTCTCGATTTTGGTGGATGCTTTTTCAGAGAAGGAAAATAGGACCGGTGCCATGCTTACCGCGCTATCCACTTCCCGGCCAGTAGTAGATAATAGGTTTGCTTGGCTGGGCCTTGGGACTATTTTGTTTTGTTATAATCAGTACTATCGATTCGTCTTCCCCTCGTTGGTCAACTTTGTACTGTAAAGTTAAACGTCTTTTGTGTATACTATATGTATATTGCAATAAGTCACACCTTGTGTCTGATCTTCCGTAGTAGCACTTTCGAACGTAGAAATCTAAACCTTACCATCTGAAATCTAATTACCTCTTTTCTTTACTGAATAGAGGCCCATCACAGATTTACTCTAAATGCAGGAACTTTACTGCGAAGGAACATAATTTTAATCATATCTCTTGATGAACATTCGACGTGGACGTGGACGTTCTGTTCCCCTCCGAGCCAATCTTTGATTGTTTTACATTTGCCCCGTCATACACAGCAACCTTACTTACATGTAGACAAGACATTTACATACAATGTTTTTGGGATATGAATACAAGAAAAATTACTTTTATGCTCAAATGTTTTAGGCTCCATAAGCGTTCTGCATACAGAAAAATTTGTAGTTGCAATCCTTGTATATCAAGGATTGAAACATTAACCTTAAGACTAGATACCATTGTGGGTCTGCATAACATGACGCACGTATTAGGAAACAACTTATTTCAGGGAAGATAACTCTTTCTTTCATGTAAACGTGTTGAGTTGTTTTGCTGGTCGCTTACTCAAGCACCAGTGGCTTGATGTAACAAATTCAACCTTAATACATGTATATAATAATATAAAACAGGCCCGATACATGTATGGTCAAGTGGTAATGTGAGAGTATATTTCTCTCTAATTAAAAATAGATACATTTAATTGGTATTTGACTTCAGTTATTGAAATGTATACCCTGGATGATATACATATATGTAAACATACCCTTCATATAAGTTGGATGTTCCACTCAAAACTGGTACACAAATATGCAGTTCAACAAACAATATCATACAATAACAACACTAAGAAGGTAAGAACACTAAGCGTCGTCCCCTCCCTAAGTGTACCAATTACATGTAATACTTAAGTTGCATTTTAGGAGCATCGTGACGAAGTTTTGAACCGAAATTATTTGACCCATTTGCAGTCACGTCACGCGGTCAACATTTCTGTAAACAATGAAGATTTATAGAACATTTTTTGTAAGCCCTGGACGCGCCACTGGGCCTCAGCTGGTCACGGTTTGATACAATTACCCTAAATTTAGAATCGGCGGGGATTAAATCTTATATCAAAGGGCAGAACTCAAGCTAATAATTATACTAGCACTGTGCATGTAACAATGCTGACTAGCGATGCGGATTTATATAAAACATCACGATGTCTTGCGGAATTCATTGAAAACTGTATACCGCCTCTCTCATGTGGGAAACTAACCCGTATTTTCGTATACTAGGATTGTCTTTGGATTATGGAAATGCTTTAATGGACGGCGGCTGAATATTGGATGACGGACTAGACGCTTTTATTTATGACTGAATTAAATTAAATTGCTGAGTGAGCACTAGAGCGTTCTTATTAAAGGGTGTCATGATTTGGTGTTTGGTCAGTGAAGTGTACATGTTAGATTCAACCTTGGCAGACGTTATGTCCAATCTGTCCAGGAGACTATCCGATATGCAGCACGTAGATATGGCGAAACACGAAAGGAGGAATCTAGTGTGCAGCGCCATGTGCATGTACTCGAGAAGGGAACCTAAGCTACGGTGGATTCAGCAGTTACAAAATTGTTTGTTTCTGGCATGAAACACAACACAGCACACACAATATCGATGTAATTATGAGAGATGTAAATTCACGTTTACTTTATATCTCAGAAGTAAGTCAGTCAACTCGCTTATTTCTAGTTCAAGTACTGATCCTTCACGAAAATTGAGATTACGTGCAGACCAGCGATATATATTCATTTGCAAAAACACGCTACAAGGTATGGCAATATAATACACAAGAAAACTTATTGATGCAGATGCATCAATTACAATCGTCTAGTCCGTCATTCATAATCCAGCCGTCGTCCATTAGAGAATATCCGCGTCCATAATCCAAAGACCTATTCCATTTTCCATATAACAGTATTAGCACCAAATTCAAAAAGACAATCATAGTATACATAAACATAGGCTTGTTTCCTGCAAGAGAGAAGCGGTCAACAATTTTCAATGATGCGGGCAAGACATCATGATGTTCCAAAAACATCAAATCCGTATCGCTGATCAGTATTCTTAATCCGTAATATTCGTTATAGAGTCGTCATCTAAAAAATGATGTATCTCAGTCACGCTTTGATTGTGACTGTTCATATGAGTACCATGAGGATGTTCAAGTGCATGGGTTCATACGGCCCCTAGACCCGGGTTAAGCGGAATTAGACACAAGTTACGAAACGTAGCGCCATAGATCTTGCACGCTACGTTCGTATTTTGCTATCAGCATGCGATATGTATCGCCAAATTTGAGAAATTTGGTGGAATAGCTCTGTTTTTTAAGTTTCTGCACCAATGTTTTGTGACGTTGATTAAAATCGTCACATTTAACACAGGATCTAGCAAATGCTACTAAGCGAGATATGTATACGCCATATGCCGGCGAAAACGTTTGTTGCTTATAATCTGCGTATTACAAACCGAAACCGTGTGCAACTGGTGAATACAGGTCACGATGCACCATTATGGTTTAAAAAAACGTCGATTTGTTTGTTCTCATTAAAGGTTTGACTAATGTAGTTCGCGCAAGGACCCATCTGGAAAGTGTGGGGTTAACCGGAAGTTAAGAGCTTGCTGGCAAAATGTGCACATGAACCGCATGTCCAACTAGGACTTTGAAAGTAATGTTCTCTGGTTGACGTATTAAGTCACTTCATATAGCCTGATGTAAGAGTTCGCGCTGTGGCATTATATGGGACCCATCATCAAGCCACTATTTCTTTATTGATGTGTGTCATTGTAAATTAAGCCTAGATTTCTCTACACATCAATCCGATCCGCGTGTTTTATTGTTTCGAGTTTTTAGTAACTCGCAGTTCAATCTCAAGCATGTTGCTGCAGACGTACAGGTGAATAACTTGATCATGTATGGTAATCGATTTGGTCTCTCAGCCATAATAAAATAGTACTAAAGGACATTTATTCGATGAATTCATTATAACAGATTTAATATCAATGTGTTTACCACGCACCGGTGATACAATCCTGTCGTTTTACGATATAAAACTAGTTGGATCACTCCACGGCACGTCTGTGAAGCATGGCTCGAGAAAACACCTGTTACTCATCCAATATCAAGATAGCCGCTCCCATGTTTACTGAATTCAGATATCCGGCAGCGCTGCGCCGCCGGAAATTAAACGTTTGGTGTTTTCAGTCAACCCATATAAAATGTAGCGAATGGTTTGATCGTGCGTTAATCGTCGGTTAAACGGGTTAAGTGGGGAGTCCATTATAGATTATTCTTTAAAAACGCCAACCCCATTTATATGTATTATCTCGTGACATTTTAGTCTTAAGGTAGGCTACTCGCCATTTGATCCTTTATCATTCACATATTCTAAGTAAGTAAAGAAATAAATCACTACCGGTACTGTACTATAACTGTACTATAATAAAACACTACCGGTATCGTACGATAATTGTACTATAATAAAACACTACCGGTATTGTACTATAATTGTACTATAATAAAACACTGCCGGTATTGTACTATAATTGTACTATAATAAAACACTACCGGTATTATACTATAATTGTACTATATTCTAACCTTCTGTGTTGTGCGTGTCGTGTGCAAATACATGTTGTAAATAGGGTAAACTTTCACATAGCAACAGGTTTTGTAAGAATACAAAATACTGCCTCGTGAAACAGCTCATCACGGTTGAGGGAGAGTGCGTTTACCTCCCCCCGCAATAACACAGTAACATTCTTTCCGTGATGCACTGAATGAGCGCAAAGGCACTCGATATCTGAACCATTCCATTTCCAGCCCTAAACTGCCCGCTTGTCTGTATGAGAAAAGATATATAATATAACTTCGTTCTTCTTAGCCCTTCGCCCACAAATGCAGACAAACGCGAGCCTGCTCGTGTTGGAAATGTCACTGTCCCGGTACCGTATCCATGGCAAGCACGTGACATGTAGGTCAACTTCTATACACGCTGGGGAATACCACCTCCAGCTCATTAGTTCTCATATTTCTGTGGTTAATCTTGGGCAAGAAATCTGTATAAAAAATCAATAAAAAATCAATAAATTATTTTATTTCTCTGCACTGAAAGAATCACTGAGTTGTTTTGCACGATATATTTTTATGGCAAGCCAGGCAACACTGCTTGTATTTGCGGCGGGGGTAAAATGTACCAGCCGCGCTCAGAGAGAATCAGTTTTGCGCATTTGTTGATTATTTCTACATTCAAATATATCTCCTGGTTAGAATTGGATTCAAAACCTTCGTATCGGCATTTATTGTGTAATAATTTACCGCTGGGACGTCTTTCATCCCTCGTCAAAACCCCTCGATTGCTGCGCAATCTCGGGGTTTTGACTCGGGATGAAAGACGTCCCAGCGGTAAATTATTACACAACAAATACCTCTATGTCGGTTGTGAACCCTTAAATAAAACACTACCGGTATTGTACTATAATTGTACTATAATAATACACTATACCGGTCTCGTGGTATAATTGTACTATTGTAAAACACTACCGGTATTGTACTATAATTGTACTATAATAAAACACTACCGGTATTGTACTATAATTGTACTATAATAAAACACTATACCGGTATTGTACTATAATTGTACTATAATAAAACACTATACCGGTATTGTGGTATAATTGTACTGTAATAAAACACTACCGGTATTGTACTGTAATTGTACTATAAAAAAACACAACAGGTATTGTACTATAATTGTACTATAATAAAACACTACCGGTATTGTACTATAATTGTACTATAATAAAACACTACCGGTATTGTACTATAACTGTACTATAATAAAACACTACCGGTATTGTACTATAATTGTACTATAATGAAACGCTACTGGTATTGTACTATAATTGTACTATAATAAAACACTACCGGTATTGTACTATAATTGAGCTATAATAAAATACTACCGGTATTGTACTATAATTGTACTATAATAAAACACTATACCGGTATTGTACTATAATTGTACTATAATAAAACACTACCGGTATTGTACTATCATTGTACTATAATAAAAAACTACCGGTATTGTACTATAATTGTGCTATAATAAAACACTACCGGTATTGTACTATAATTGTACTATAATAAAACGCTACCGGTATTGTACTATAATTGTACTATAAAACCAGTATTGTACTATAATTGTACTATAATAAAACACTATACCGGTATTGTACTATAATTGTACTATAATAAAACACTACTGGTATTGTACTATAATTGTACTATGATAAAACACTACCGGTATTGTGCTATAATTGTACTATAATGAAACACTATCGGTATTGTACTATAACTGTACTATAATAAAACACTATCGGTATTGTACTATAATTGTACTATAATAAAATACTACCGCTATTGTACTATAATTGTACTATAATAAAACACTATACCGGTATTGTACTATAATTATACTATAATAAAACAATACCGGTATTGTACTATAATTGTATTATAATAAAATACTACCGGCATTGTACTATAATTGTACTATAATAAAACATTACCGGTATTGTACTATAATTGTACTATAATACCGGTATTGTACTATAATTGTACTATAATAAAACACTATACCGGTATTGTACTATAATTGTACTATAATCAAACACTACCGGTATTGTACTATGATTGTACTATAATAAAACACTACCGGTATTGAACTATAATTGTACTATAATAAAATACTACCGGTATTGTACTATAATGGTACTATAATAAAACACTACCGGTATTGTACTATAATTGTACTATAATAAAACACTATACCGGTATCGTGGTATAATTGTTCTATTGTAAAACACTATCGGTGCTGTACTATAATTGTACTATAGTAAAACACTACCGGTATTGTACTATAATTGTACTATAATAAAACACAACCTGTATTGTACTATAATTGTACTATAATAAAACACTACCGGTATTGTACTATAATTGTACTATAATAAAATACTACCGGTATTGTACTATAATTGTTCTATAATAAAACACTACCGGTATTGTACTATAATTGTACTATAATAAAATACTATACTGGTATTGTGGTATAATTGTACTATAATAAAACACTACCGGTATTGTACTATAATTGTACTATAATAAAACACAACCGGTATTGTACTATAATTGTACTATAACAAAACACTACCGGTATTGTACTATAATTGTACTATAATAAAATATTACCGGTATTGTAATATAATTGTACTATAATAAAACACTACCGGTATTGTGCTATAATTGTACTATAATAAAACACTATACCGGTATCGTACTATAACCATAGTAACCGTGTCCGGAGCGTACGACTTCAGTTTTGGTCAACATCCCATGAACGTCATCAGGATTGCATTTGTCTCATTGCGGGTAAAATAATGGACGTCAAAAGTCATTTTGGGGACTTGAATAAGACAATAAGACAATGTACTTTTTAAAAGGCCTACTCTGTCCAATTGTGAAAGGGAGAAAGCTTGTTCTATGAGGTTAAGAGAGTTATCATCTCCTGGAGCAGTTTTTTTGCAGTTTTGCTCGAGAGAATTTCATCTGAGATGCTCACATTGTTGGTAGATATCATAGTATTCCAAATGTCAAATCCTTATTTGCCAAAGAGTCTTCGTCAGAAAATTATGTACGTAAATTTCAAAATTTTCATAAAAAGAGAAGAAAGAAATGAAATAAAATTTTCCTTCAATAACCATGAAGGCTATAATGCTTTTATTTCGATGAACATGCTTCTCTCGTGAAAGCAAATGATTCTGCTGCAGGCCCTGATAATATTTATTATCGACTTCTAAAACATCTTCCCGAACCTTCTTTGGAAACCTTATAACTCATATTTAACAGACTTTGGGTTACAGACGATCTTCCACCATCATGGCATAATGTCATTGTTATACCAGTCCCAAAACTTGGCCGTAATCATACAGACCCCGGTAATTATCGTTAAATTTAACTGACTAGCTATGTTTGTAAAACAATGGGACGCATGCTAAATGATCGCCTTGTTTGGTACCTTGAAACTGAAAAGAAACTTACTGGTATTCAAGCTGGTTTCCGTAAAAGTAGAAGTATCATTGACCACTTAGATTAGATTCCTATGTCATGAATGCTTTCGCAAAGACTAACATGTATCGTGTTCTTTTTTTAATTATTTAGAAAAAACCTGTGATACTACTTGGAAATATGGGATTTTAAAAGACCTTCATACTATGGGATTAATAGGCCGTTTATCCATTTCTATTTCCGGCTTTCGCTCGATTATGGCTTTATTGTTTACAATGGCGCAAGCAAGTCAAACTTGGCAAAGCTAGATCCTATTCTTTATCAGGGATGAAGACTTTGGAATGAAGACTTTGCCTCGTTCAGAACATCACCTAAAGAAAGCTTTTATGTCGAAGCAGATGAATCTCCTTTAGAACTTCAAAGCATTAAACTACCATTGCAATATATCACAAAATTGCGATCTAATCGCTCAAATCCTGCATATAACTGAGTTTTCATCCCTCAATACGTAGATTTGTATTTAAAGAAACCCTCCATTACTCCACCTCTTGGAATTCGTATGAAAACACACATTGTAGCAGCTGATATTAAGCTTAATAAAATTTCACCAAATAAGATCTTACAAGTTCCACCATGGCAGTTAGCCAGACCAGAAGTAGATATTACAATGACACAATATAGACACGCAGACACGAGTCATCTCGTGTATACAAAAGAATATGGTATATTGGCATAAAAATACAGATCGCACCAAGCGATTTATACAGATCGTTCTAAAGATGGTGATAGAGTATCGTGTGCTACTATCTTCAGTTCCGAAATTAAAGCCAGTCGACTTCCAGGTAAAAGTTCGATTCTCACTGCCGAAGCCAAAGCTTGTTACCTTTAGGAGGTATTGGGTCTAGCTATAGAAGGAAAATATGTCATATTCTCAGATCCACTGTGATGCATTCAAGCGACAGAGAGTGGAACAGATAGATACTGTGTTTTGTTGGTTGCATAGAAACGTTGGCATCAAATGAAATATTGAAGCTGACGAAATGGCTAAGCCAGCCCTAGATGATGAGGTTGATCCTGTTGGAATCTCATATAGCGATCTTAGACCCTCTATCTGTGCTTATGTGAGAAAGCTGTTTCAATCTTTATGAGATGCCTTGGATAATAACAGACTTCACGAGTTTCAAAAAACTGTAGGATATATTCATCTGAGTAGCCAGAAACGTTTCGATCAAGTCATGATCAGGTCATGTAGAATCGGTCATACCCGATTAGCTCACAGACATTCACTAAAAAGGGAACCAGCCCCAAGGTGTATTCCATGACATGAAGATGACAGTGAAACATATCCTGATCGACTTATAGATTGTAAGACTGTAAGAGTTTCCTTTTATCAAGCAGCTACTTTAGAAGATCTTTTTAGTCGGGTAACTGTATTCCAGATTATTTAAAAGAAATCGGTTTGTTGCATAAGTTTGAATGTATGTGCATGTTTTTGGTGTGTCGTGTTGATTACTTCTGGATTGTTGGGGTTTAAATTAGAATACTTGAAATTTTGTTTGATCGTCTCTATATAGCTGAAATATTGCTGAACCCGACATTAACTTTAATTCTCTCTCTCTCTCTCTCTCTCTCTCTCAGTGATCAGTATTCTTGCATCCATATGATTTTCAGTATAAATGTTGTTATATAGAGAATCATATATCTCGGTCAGGATTTTATTGTGACTGTTCATAGGAAGGCCATGAAGATCTTGAATAACGGCCCCTAAACCGGGAATTAGACAAAAGTTACGTGAAGTAACGCCAAGCTCTTACACGCCACACTCATATTTTTTTATTCGTGGAGAAATTTAGCATGCTCACCAGAATTCGATCTGAAATATAACTATGCTCGTTTTGCCGATGGAAAGATGTACACAGGCGGTATAACGTTGGAGCCAGATCCGTAATGGACCTGATCAATAGAGGGCAAACATTCTTACCACTAAGCGAATTCGAAGATAAGTTTCAAATCAGAAAAATAATTTCTTAGTATACCACGCGATGATGCGTATACACGCGATGATGCGTATACATAGCGTATTTTCGGTAACTTCTGGCAACTGGTCCTGATAAGAAACTCATACTAGATTAGTAAGAAAAATCGTACCAAATCTCTTCAAAATTTGTCTACAGGCTTAGTGAAATCATCCAGGAAGCTCCTACAAACAGTCAATCAAAATGGGCTGGTAATATGGAAGTCCTGACCGGTATCCTGGACTGGAACATCTACCAAAGGGCTTTCATTACAACCTCTGAAACGAAATTACAACATTTTCAATACAAAACAAATCACCACATCCTTGACAGAAATGCACTCCTGCATGAAATGGGGAAAATCCCATCACATAAATTTAGCTATATTCAGCCTTATCTGTCCTGGGCTATTTGGAACATGTCCAGGCCTGGGGAGGGGGGCGAAATGCCCCCCAACCCCCACCCCTAATTATTTTTCTTACCCCCTGAGCTAGGGAGCTGAAACTTACCACACTATATCCTTGGGTCAATCTCTACCAGAAAATGTAGAAAAATCCAAGATGGCCGCTTCTGTTTGTTTGAAACGGCATTTCAAAAACGACATTTTTTGGTCGATTTTCGGTCAGATTTTATTTATGCAATTTCTCAAAGCGGAAAAGCAGACATTTTGAAGAAATGTGACAAAAACATCACTTTCCTGATACCCCACGTGGCCGCCATCTTGAATTTGCCCATGATTCTCTGCTCGGGGGGTTATGCAAATAGGCTCAAAATGACCCCAATATGATAAAATATAAAGTCAAGGAGTTTCAGCTCTCCATTTTTGTCGTTCCGGAGATAGCGCAGAAAGTTTGGTAGGGGAGCCAAATGGCCTGGCAGGGTTAAAAGGAAACGGAGACCATATCACATCTATTTTGGGACTGTAAGTACGCCAAAATAAAATGGGCTGTCTTCCAGTTCTGGGTAGGAAAAATAAACATCCCCAATCGAAGCACATTCGCTATCGCGAAGCAGACAGCACTGTTTGAAATTAATAAGACTCGTGTGCTTCAAAATCATTTGATTAGCTTAATGAAATATTGCATTTACACACATAGAAGTAGAGGCAAGTCTCCGACATGGGAAGCTATTTTGACGGTGACGGCTCTGTGTGATATACAGCCAAGTAAAGTGGGAATGGCAACAGAGGATACATATCATGAGATCAGGAGGGGGTACTTTGTTTCTTTTCCTTTCTTGTTTTGTTTATAGTCTATTATAGCTCAAAGTGCTGCTTTCTATTTGAGCGAAATGCTGGAAAACTTTCCAAGTCCCCACTAGCTCTACGTTATTCTACGTCATAAAAATATTAACTTGCGAATACATGGAGAGAAATGCAGTATATATTTAAGGGTTCACAACCGACATAGAGGTATTTGTTGTGTAATAATTTACCGCTGGGACGTCTTTCATCCCGAGTCAAAACCCCGAGATTGCGCAGCAATCGAGGGGTTTTGACGAGGGATGAAAGACGTCCCAGCGGTAAATTATTACACAATAAATGCCGATACGAAGGTTTTGAATCCAATTCTAACCAGGAGATATATTTGAATGTAGAAATAATCAACAAATGCGCAAAACTGATTCTCTCTGAGCGCGGCTGGTACATTTTACCCCCGCCGCAAATACAAGCAGTGTTGCCTGGCTTGCCATAAAAATATATCGTGCAAAACAACTCAGTGATTCTTTCAGTGCAGAGAAATAAAATAATTTATTGATTTTTTATACATATTTCTTGCCCAAGATTAACCACAGAAATATGAGAACTAATGAGCTGGAGGTGGTATTCCCCAGCGTGTATAGAAGTTGACCTACATGTCACGTGCTTGCCATGGATACGGTACCGGGACAGTGACATTTCCAACACGAGCAGGCTCGCGTTTGTCTGCATTTGTGGGCGAAGGGCTAAGAAGAACGAAGTTATATTATATATCTTTTCTCATACAGACAAGCGGGCAGTTTAGGGCTGGAAATGGAATGGTTCAGATATCGAGTGCCTTTGCGCTCATTCAGTGTATCACGGAAAGAATGTTACTGTGTTATTGCGGGGGGAGGTAAACGCACTCTCCCTCAACCGTGATGAGCTGTTTCACGAGGCAGTATTTTGTATTCTTACAAAACCTGTTGCTATGTGAAAGTTTACCCTATTTACAGCATGTATTTGCACACGACACGCACAACACAGAAGGTTAGAATTGAACATAAACACTGCACTGCTATGGCATATGAGAAATTCTATATTGATTATGTTCTGATCAAAAGATTGTTCTTCACAATTCGTCTGGAGTGACAAATTATATTCATAACGTCTGTATAGATATATTCGCTTATATATAGGTTAAATATGAATGCATAATAATGTATAGCTCTATGTAATCAGCTACTGACGACTGCTATACATGTATATATATTTTCCCATTAAACCTTATTTATACTCACAGTATATTACCTGTGATCATAACAAATACAAATGCTCTTGGTTCACAGTCATCGCAATATTGCTATCAATTACAGAAATTACGTTTTAAAAATAGAAAAGAACTAAAATAGTTATTAAATCGCTCTAACTTGGATTCATGATTGTCATTCAATAAGCGATTGAATCAAGTGAATATTTACTGATATATTTACTGAATATATCACACCAAAGAAGACCGTAATTTATTGTTTATATTACTTAATATTGTGTACTGATTTACTAATCTGTACAACTTTTCTTTTCTGTGGTTATAACATGCAGATATTCTCTATGGTTGTGGTGGTTCATACAACCATGATGAAGATCTGGTATTACACGATCTTAGTTGAACCCCTAACCCCGTGTTAAGCGACAAGGTAGCATCAAAGATCTTCTACACTAAAATAGTACTTTGCTAGCAGTGTGTGATATTCACCCCAATATGAAAACCGTTGAGTCAAACTGTTTCACAGTATAGCCTTGTCGCATCAGTTTCAGAAAAAAAACGTTTCGTGACGTTGATCGACATCCAATACTACTGGTGTTATCTGAGATATTACTGTCTAGGAAAGAGCAGTTGTCAAAATTGTAATCATCTCTCCTGATGTTTTATACATAGTCTCTGTGTTAACAGACCTCGGGCGTGGCCTCCATTGTTGATCGTTTTATTGCCTTGGGACCTTATACAGATATTGCGTGTTGTAGATTCAGACAAGACGATTTGTCAGCTCGAAATTTTTTTTGAGAGTTTGTTTGTTGTTTGTTTATTGGACGTAAATCAGGACAACACGATCTGTCAGCTGGAGAAATATTTTTGAGAGCTGACAAGTTTGTTTGTTTGTTTGTTTATTAAACATCAATCTCAACAGGCCTATGAGGCCCAATTATAGAGACGATAACATAAAAACATTAATAATGACTACTAAAGATAACTTATAGATAAATAGATAAATACATCATTAAAGTTAAAAAAATAATTAATTATTATGCGTATAGTGTATGGTCAGGTCACGTCTTGGTAGCGCAAATATACAAAATTTGAATAATACTCCTACTATATTAAATGTGTGGAAGAATGAGTATAAATACAATTTAAAAGGATAATAATTGAGCAATAAAACAAAACTGATAGATAACCATGTATAGTAAATGATACCACAAGATATGTATAAATGTAAAATGTGACATGCAAATATAGGATAAACTGTTGAGAATAAATAAGACAATATAGATGATAATGTTGAGGAAGATAAATGCAAATAGTGCTAATAAAAAAGTGTGTTGTGCACTTTGATTTAAAATAAATCATCAACATATAATTAATAATACTATCAAATAATTATGTTTTTTCCTTGTCAACATCAATGTCTTACAGACAATATTATGACTGAATCATGGTAACAGATATTCAAGGGTATATATGTCTACACTAAACTGAAGGAGATCCATGATGCTTATTATATTATGTTGTAAAACTCCACATGCTAATCTCCATTATGTTGCTTATTGTGAAAATAAATGAAGTTACGAAGATAAATTTAGCATGATTGCACAATGCCCTCAAATTAGAAAAAATACCTCCAGCAGTTAAAGTTAAGCCAACCATAACACTACATAACACCATGATATTGCTGTAATATCACCCATCACTGATTGTAATCTGTTAACATAGAAAGGTACACTTACTTGAAAACCTGTTCTTGTATGAATTGATCTTTGGTTGAGAATTAATGTAATTAATGCATGAGATACATGTACATATTCTTTGTGTTATTCTGTATGCAATTCACTCTGTATGTATTTTATACATTACAACACATATAAGGAAAGTGGGAAGAGGTGCCGACATACTGACAGAGCCACATGACTTCACAGTATAGTTTTTCGGTTAACATATTCTAAAGCACATACCAAGAATCTAACGATTCGTGATATGTGTTGTATCTCAGGTACGCTTTTATTGTACCTGTTCATGTGGCAACTTGGATGATATGACCACACGACCCATAGCACAGGCATAAGCGGTATTAGATGCAAATCTAAAGAGCTATGATGGAAATGCTCTGACAACTCGTGTATTGGTAATTGGTGAGCTGTTTCGCTGTGACAACTGGAATACTGAGGATTGGTGAGCTGTATCGTCGTCAGATGAAAATGACGGCATATACCAGAAGTGGAATTAAAATTTGAATAAAATGATTAAAAATATGTTCGTCTTTTACCTATAATCAGGAAATGAACTCTTTGTTTCTAGTAGCTAAATCACTTCAAGTCTTCACTTGGTCAAGGGAGATAATGTTGCAAAAACAATTATAGATCTACACTGGTGCAGGCCAGAAACGTACAGCTCTTTTCTATACTTGGATAATCTTATCCATTAAAATATTCCAAGCTGGAGCTGCTACCACTCAAAACTGGCCGGCAGATATTTTATGATCTTTGGTGATATTTGTGGAGCATGCTGCAGGATTTCAACTTCCAGGATCTGATATCGTCCACACAATCCTATTCTCCATGATACTGTTGCCAAAGCACCGATAAATTAGGTCCCTTTATTTCTGTGTTCTAGATCCAGGAGCTATTGAGAGCTGCAGGTTTTGTAAAAGTTAGATCCAATTATTCTGAGCGAAGGAATGAAGTCTGGCATGGTTGTTTTAAGTTAGAACTCGGCATCCTTGGAAATGTCTGACCGATTGACACATGTATCACCCTGCAGGTGGTCATTACATGCGTAATGTTTATTTCCTGGAGAATCAGCTGATGTCCAATGTCGCGAAGGGGGGGTGCACAATGTTATGTGGCCAATCACTGGCTCTGATTTTCATCACCTCTGTCATTCCACACCTTTCTGACACAGCTAAACCAATCGATTGTATTGGTACTTCCAGTTCATCAAGTACATCCATTGTGTAAGAGTCCTGTTGCGTCTTATATCAGAAGTGCTGAATCCATGACCTTCAGGTTGGAATCAATTGTATGCATTTAATATCAAAACTCAGTTCATTGAAAATGTTTATGGCCTTCATTATATTTCATTCTTTCATCATACACAACAAGATGTAGTACTGGGACCTGACCATGTTACAAGAATTTGCAAAAGTATGAAATGAATACTATGAGAACTTAATCCAATCTATACAGAATAGAATAGAATAGAATTTATTTGAATATTTATGCCCGAGGGCTAAAAGCAATACAAAACATACATATAAGACATTATAAGGCATAGGTACACATGTTGGAGATCTCTACAGTTACGATACATGATATATGAGATATATACATGAGTGATCAATAATATAAATCCTGAAGAACGATGATGGATCTTGACTACTGGTTGGATAGGAGTTCAATGATGTTCATGTTATTGGCATGAGCATGATAATAATCCAGGATATTATAATCTAGAACAGGGTTGTTTACATCAGTAACTAGTATGGAGCAATGTTTTGGAAAAGGTTCTATTCATGCTATGGAGCAATGTTTTGGGAAAGGTTCTATCCATGCTATCAGTCAAAAATCTCAATAATGTAGGCCTACATGTGAAATGTAGATACTCCTTTGTTTTAACTACAATTCAGAATAAGTTTTCAGAATTCCATGTTTTAACAAGCAAATTATTTTTCATCAAAAGATATCAGATGGTGTATGTGCAGACTTGAAGATGGTGTAAAATACTAATGGCCTGCCATAATACATCAGTAATAATACATGCAGTGGGATAAATATCAGCTGGACTTGAAACTGCATTATACTTCAAATGAGCGTTGTGGCATACATGTGTCGCAGCACACAATGTGGATGTCAATAAACTGTTGGGATAAATGAAAAGAAAAGGTTTACAATGTTCTCAAACAACAATTAGCATAAAAATTATATGTATATTATTCATGTTATTTATCAGCTTTATTAAATAAGTTACAGACTCATGCAGGTAGATCAATTTGGTACTTCTGCAAAATCAAACCATTATTTGAACTGTTTTCACGCGTTCATTTTAAATGGACTGGAAAGCTGAGAATGGTATCCTTACTCAAGTTAATTTGATAGATTCAAGAATAATTTTTAACTCAGTGTATTGAAATGTTAATTGACATGTATGCTGCTGGGAGATGAACCTTTGAGATGGGAATTAAGACAGAGAGACATGTGGTTTAACAAACAATGAACTATGATTTGAAGCTTCACTACAATAATGCTGTTAAATATTTTATAAATGCACAAGAAATTCATGCCAAAATAAAGAGCCCAATACCTCCCCCCCCCCTCCCAAGGAAATAGAATTTATCAGCAAAATTTAGAATATTTTTTTTAAACAACGAGACTGGTGGATATCATCAACTAAAAGAAAAAGAAGTATCAGTAAAATCAGAGCAACGTCGATTGTACTGGTCTTCCACAGTCAGTGCGTGCCCTCCCAGTCATTTTAATATGCAACAACAACAACTTGGACTATTTGGTTGGCTTCAACATAAGTCATCAGCCGACAAATACTTTGCGATATATAGAAATGACGGGTGGTGTACTAGAAATCATTGTGTGGTAATGGCATAAAATGGCGACAATAAACTTACCAGAAAAACGACAAAAATTCGCATCGTCGATCTCTACAGCCTGGAGAGCCGCCATGTTGAATCTCCCCCTTGAAGCGGCCCACCTGACTCCCGTAACTCGTAAACCATGATGGGAGGTGGAACCCGACTACAGAAGCAAGGCCCATTGAAATGCAGTGCAATGAGGGTTCCCCGTCATTTCAAAAGTGTCCAGAACTTGGCTTCATAATTTCGTCGGGAACCATGGCAAGCCCTATTGGAAATCATAGGAGTCGTGGGTTCTTCATATGACAATTTTATGGCGGGAGATGTCACGTTGCATTCCTAGTCTGATCGACGGAGGTAATAAAAAGCATCGATAATTGAGACTCGTTGTTTTCGTTGATAAAGGTAGGAAGAAAACCAGGGTAGCATATTGCCTGAAATACCATAAGCTTTAAAGTTATGTGTTAGCAGAGAGTGTATTACTGAGTCGAATGCTTTACGAAAGTCAGTATAAATGGCATGTACTTCATGGCGTTTTTCTATCTCAGACGAAATAATATCGGTGAAAGTAACTAGGTTAGACAATTCGCCGTTTCCCACTTTCCATCACACAATACTTGTTTTATTATACCAAATGTTTGATAAACAATAATTAACCGATAAAATGAATTAAAGGTCTGTCGTTAGGCCTACCGATAACACCTCTACGTCAGATTCGAGTACTGGTCCGATTTACGATATACAGGGCGAGTCAAAAAATGTCCACCTGTGGATTTGTTCATTTATTCATATGAAGTTACAAGTTGTTGTATATATGAATTTAACACATGGAAGTGTACTTCATTTCTCCACTATATTCAACCATGGTATGTCTTATTCACGGAAGAAAATATTCATATATTGGATATATGCCAATGGCGCTCACGAAAGGAAAGTGCATTCTCTCAATAAAGCAGCTATGAGTGAACACAATAGTTGATGGAGAAACAGGAATGAGACTCTTCACTGTTTATCTATTTTCAGATATTCCTGTTGCACATTTTCCCAATGCCAAGTAACAACTCCCAGAGAGAAAGTCTTAAAACGCAACAGAGATACCCGAAAAAAGCTAAACATGTGAAGTGTCTTATTTCTGTTACCGTTTTCATGCATTTACACATCATGTAGAGAATGCACTTTCTATCCTTGAGCGTCATTGGTATATACACATTATCTGTATATTATTGTCCATCAATAAATGGGAGGATATAGCACAGAGAGAGAGTACCCTTCGTTGTGTTATATTCATGTACACACTAAATTATATCTTCAGATGAATAAATTAAGAAAACAAGTTCGAGTTATTTTTAGTAATTACACCACTGTGATATCTAGCATTATCCTTCATCATCATCATCTAACAGGAAGGAATGAAAATTAACTGCAAAATTACGATCCCCGTGGATTTAGAACAGCATTTCTCAGATGGAATACATACACTTTGAAAAAAACCCACTTATTTCAGGTCTATCGTCTAGGATTCCCCTTTGGGGCCTCACGTGTATAGAATTCACGAGTTGCTCAGCATGTTCATCCATACTGATTATTCCAATTATATTATGTTGCCGAACATTGATGATTGAAATATGAATCAGCAAGCTCCGTCTGCATGTTACATTGTAGGTTAAAATACACTATTGATTTGTCCCTTTACGTCCCAGGTTAATTAAACAGGTTCAGTTCACCCTTGGAAAACTGACCTTCTTGTACTTTAGTCTGGAATCACATACTGATGTTGTTGATTACCACTCCTCCTTCATGTGAAATGCACCAAACGACACTCCAAACCAAACGATTTTGAGAACGCACACTGTGTTTCGAGACGAACACTTGTCATCCGTCTGATCTGGTCACGTGGGTATCGTCGTTTGATTGTGTCCTGAACAGAACACAGAGTCGCGACTGTCACAATTTTTTCAGGAATAAATCCAGACTTACTAAGTAAGCGAAACACAATAAAAGTTAGCTATGATATTATCTAATAATAACACAACTGAGCATTTAATGTGGGATATTCTTACCACGAACATCGACCTTTGACGGAAGTGACGTCATTCACTCTATTTTAACCTATAAATAAAGATAGAGCTACGTTGAGACTCTACCTGTATATAAATCGACCACCTCGCTGGGGGTCTAATAATACCCCAGCCACCAGTCAGATTTTTGCACTGGATTCCGGGCCGCGGGCACATCGCCGGATGTGACATCATATATAGTATAATAGATGTTTGCCGAACATTTCGATTACTTTTCAACTTTGCATAATACCTCTGTTGACCTAGCGTTAGAGAGAATTATCTGGAGATTATTTTCCCTGTTTATCTGGACAGAGCATATGAAAAGTAGTTCGCCCATGTGCAAAACTGAAGGAATTGTTCGACCGGATTCAAACTGAACCGTGCGTACGTGAGTTTTTGCCTATACGTCATAGCAACGTAGTAAAGGTCAACTTTCGCTATTGGATGCAGGTATGATAATTGAGCCTGTGAAATGGAGCGTGCGCTGTGGAGAGGATGGTATAAAAATATGACGCCATCTTGGGTCGTGCCACGTGTCGTCATCTACAACAAATAACTATTATCGCGACATTGTAAACGAAGCCACGTGCGGCAGGAAACAGGGACCTCTATATTCACGGTATTGATCCCTTATCAACCATCGTATATACGCGAATCTTGTCCGTAGTGAAAACAGAAATCAACATTTATCGGTGATAACTTCATTCTCACGACAGGAAGGGCCCTATTCAGGAATTGCCCGATTCAATGACAACATCTACTGGATCAACGTTTATGATCCCATTCGTGCCGGTCTAATTTACATATTTTGGAAAATGAGAGATGTCCCTTAGTTTTGCTGTCTGGTTGATACATGTTAGAAGAACAGAGTAACGGTGACAAGAGTATAATATTGTATAAGATACATGTACATCAGTTGCTCTTCAATCTGATTAAAACTTAATAACCGCTCCTCTATCGGACATGTCATTAATTAAGATCTTTTGATTGAAATTATAGTTTAAGGGCCGCTTCCCATACAGATTTGGCGGCCCATCAACTCAATGTTTTATTTAAATTTCACGGTACATTTCTTCGTTAATTTAAGATCCTTTGCAGCGCTAGATATTAAAAAATAATTAAATAATGAATAACAATAACAATGAGGAAATATAAATACTAGTAGAGAAGAGTCGCTATGTGCAAGTCGTTAAGTCTGTTATTGGTTAAGTTATGCTGATAAATATGTGTTATAATAGCGTGGATGATTCCTTTGTCTTGGTACCCCATAGTATGCACAAAGCCGTCCAGATTCAAAAACTGGGTAAACCAGGGCGTCTTCAGGGTTCTGCGAGGCGACTTCCCTAACGACGCCCTTGGGAACAGGGTGGGTGCTTCCAGAAATCTGTGCCTGTAACAATTGCTTGGAGTGTGTATTGGGGTACAGAACGGCAGGTCTACGTCCTATATTGCGTGAAAATCAAACGATCATATTCTGTGTTGAAGCGTCAGTTCGGTGACATCTAAGGGGTAGCGTGTCTGGTGTGGTCTAGGGTCGAGTATTCTGATTCTGGTTGTTCTTGCTGTGCGGCGTTGTCACTCAAGGCGCTGTTCGTATTCTTGTAATCGTCATCGGTCTTCTGTTTCAGGTCTTGTCCAACTCGTCTGTGGTCTTCGGTGTGCCGTGCCTGTATCATATGAAATAGAAGGCTTGTAGTCATTCTTGTTTTCTATTGTTTTTCGATGCAATACTTTGATATATCTTCCTCCCAACAACAGGCACACCCCGACCGTCAGTCACATAATACAAGTAGCAATATATAAATAACTAAACAACGAATAAATAACTAAACATTTCGATAGATTCAGTACTAAAAATACAAATAAACAGCTCTGTATTATTTCCGTATACATTATCGTTTGATGGCCATAAAGAATTTGTTGGACAATGGGATAGACGGCCCTCAGTATCAAGGTAACTCCGCCATCACCATTTCCTATATTTTATGCCGAATACTGCTCGCTATATGCGATTTGGCCGTGCTATTGTTGCCATGAATTCGATTAGATTTGGCCATCGTTTGTTTTGTAGGACAGTGGAACAGACGGCACTCAGTATCAAGGTAACTCCGTTGTTGCCATGCCTATTTTATTTCTAAATGTGTCTGACATTTTGGCCGGATGTTATGTATGGATAGTTTATTATGGCCATAATGTTTTGTATGTCTATGGTGCACACGGCCCTCAGTATCAAGGTAACTCCGCTGCAACCATACCCTTTGTTGAAGTCAGAAGAATGATTTGGCCTCGATCACAGCGTGTCATAGTACTTGGTGTACTAGGGTTAATTATGTGGGGGGAAAAAAAGGTTGACTGCGGATGCACGGCGGTAGTATTATATTCTGGAATAATAGCCAGCAGTTTTGATAAAATTTATTAAGGACTTGAATACCTGATTTCTAATGGGGGGCTTAGGGTTTAATAACGCTGGTAATGTTAAGGGAGTGTGGAATTTTTTTAATTCGTTTCAAAGTGCCTCACGTTGTGGGTAGTGGATTGGGCATTCAAGTAGGACATGTTCTATTGTTTCTTCTATATTGTTGCATGCGGTACAGAGTGGTGAGATGTTTTTCAGAAGCATGGACAGATGTGATTTAAGTCTGGTTTGCCTAGTCTTAATCTGGTGATGATGCGGTCATCACGTTTATTGTCTAACTGGAATCCCTGGACTTGTCTTTTCTCTCCATCAAGGATCTCATGTTACCATCGTCCACGTTCTTCTTCGTTCCATTCCTTTTGCCACTTGCTATCTATTTTGCGTCTAATGATAGTGTTGAGTTTCTTATATCCTAATCCTATTGGCACATCGTGTGTAGTTTTAGCAAGACTGTCTTTGGCAGTTTTGTCGGCTGCTTCGCTTCCTTTGATGTTGATATGCGCGGGGACCCAAGCTAAAATGGCGTCTATACCCTCGTTGTGTATTTGAGATCTGGGACAGATCTGGGACATTCTGTATCTTAAATCTGTCGCTCATGTCAGACTGGCGACCAATCACAGTCCAACTTCAACGGATGAATAGGTGCCTATCCGATTATTTCTGTAGTGAACGGGGCGCAGAAAAATCCAACCCAGGCGACTGACGAAATTCTTGCTCTCCATAAGTAACACCGAAGATTATTATTTGCTCGGATAGGCACCTATTCGCCCGTTGAAGATTTAAGATACAGACTGGTCCCAGATCTTAATTAGCGACATGTCCGATAGAGGAGCGGTTATTAAGTCTGGGTTTTAATCAGATTGGTTGCTCTTACAAGGGTACATTTTGTTCGGCTTACAGAAGTTATCGTTTTGATGCCTATTTGACCGCAAAAAGTTGACTAGAGTGAAGATAACGTGATCTACAAGATGACAAGTTTACCTTACTTGGATTATGTTTCTTCACCGGAGTACCTGTTAACTTTAGGAGGTTATAACATCTATGTTTATGAAGCAATTATTTGTGGACAGTAAAACTAATGCCTTCCATGAAGGTATCTTGTAATCCTATCCGATATCAAATATTGTGGTTTCCTATAACATACATGTAATATACTGGCATATTAACAGTTCTAAATTCTCTAGTTTTCGACCAGTGTACATCAAATTCGGAAACTGACCATGAAATTTATCGCGCGGTACTGGAGGTGATGCTGAAAGTGGGTGTCTCCTGCAGCAATATGAATTAATATTATGGAACTTTCGTTATTTTGAGATTACACTATCTTAGTAAAGCACAAATTCTCATACGGGATTCCAACCAGTATGTAATGTATTTCAACGCGATGGGAGCTGTGTTACTACGGTCATCAGAGAGATACTGTATATTCGCTTTCAAAATCACCGGTCTGCTACCTCTTATTTTTGTGGGGAGGGGGGGGGGGGGGGCTCGTTGGCCCAGTGGTTTAAATTGCCGACATATAGTGCTGGCGATTAGGTGCCTTACTCTGGGGATCGCT